>CH002300.1:1255417-1275207 GCA_000149265.1 Ciona savignyi
TATGCCACTATGTAAAAATACCGGAGGAATATCCGAAAACTATTATGATAAAATATAAATCGAACTTTAAAGTGCTTAATTGAACCAGAAAACTGAACTCACAAACCAAATTTTGGCCAATATTTATTGGTAACAATAAACAAAATGTACAATGGCTTCAGAAAATTGAATGTAGATACTAAAGTGTTAATTCCAAATCAAATCAATATCTGGTTTATTTTTTTAAAAACTCCTACCTGACTCGTCACCATAACCATTTTTGTATAAAATTTGTACAGTACACAAGAAAAACATTCATTGTGACATTTGTATAAAATTGGTACGTATCGATAAAGTTAACCGATAACGAACCAAATCAATATCACCTAATGATCACAATTGATGTTTTTCCTGTCAAATTAATTTATTCAAGGCCTCCGAGGGTTAAAGTGAAGTTACGATGTCCCCAAAAGTTGGTTTTTAAAGTGTGGGGCATGTACCATTATGCTATCAACCACCACACCTACCTTGTAGGGCAGATGAGGTCCTGAGGTTCGATTTACAAAGCGGACAAACATAATTGTTTTGATGATTCGTTCTCAGATGGTGCGATGATTTCACCGTTACAGTTGTCTCGCTGTGTTTGTCAAGTCTGAAGATAACATTGGGAGGTGAATATAAAGCACTTGGCTACTTAGTTTGTTCCACTGTGGGACAATGTTATTCAATACCCAGCGGATTAATGGCTTCTATCAAATTTAAGCAACGTGTCTATTATATACAACACACTGCAATATCTCTGGTAACCCAATGGTGGGCGCGAGGTGATCTGACTATTGCCCATGTGGTAACCGCCTTGGTTTTCCCATTCACATGGATAAACATGAATATTCTATCCTTTCTAATACAAATAACACCGATAATCGCCAGAATGGATAGTGCCAACAGTTTGGTTAATTGAGCCATTGCAGAAGTTAATATTTTAAACTATAAATTTAGTTTTTATTAAATAATTTTAAATCACTGAATGTATGCAATGTTCTTGAATAAGAGCAATTCTTTAAGTGTCTTTTTGCCCAAAGACCATGCAAAATGTAGTCAAGAGTAAAGATCGATCTTAGCATCTTTCTGGTCATGACCTATGCCCACCCCATGTAGACTGGCAAAAAAAGTTGTGGAAACACTTTTATTTATTCTTTGCTTATTGTTTGTCATAACAATATATATTTAATTTTAGTGATAATTATATTTTTAGTGATAAACAAATAACCCAAGTTATGCTAGCTGGTACATTTTTATAACCTATACCACAGAACTTTTATGTTATGGAGTTTTGTAGATTCAAAAATATGACACAGAAAAAAAGGATTAAAAAATCTATTCCTATACTTACATGGGCAGTTTCGGTCTATTCTTTAGTGGAAAATTTTCACTTGTTGCTTCCAAATGTGTATTTACTAAATAATAAAATTTGTTTAAAAAAAAGAAAAAATATGGCAGAACCAAAATAAATATATAATCTTACAAGCAAAGATTGTATTGCAATTATAACACTATTCTGAGGATGCAATATAGGATTGTACAACTACGTTTTTTAATAATTTTTGGAATTTAAACCTTAAATACGGCATTGAATCATTAAGTTGATTCACATGAGTCATTTAAGTAAACAGTTTAGACTAGATAAAGCAATTGCTTCTTAGGTTAGAGCAACTGTAATATTCTCTGCAGATAAACATGTATATCACTTTATGCCTGACACCTTATGCATGAATCTACAAAGAAATCTTACATAAAACTGAAGTTTCAACCTCAGCAAAGTCACACAATGAATCCTCAGTTGTCTTTCGTGCTCTGATGGAAACAAACCAAGTTAGCAACGATATGCAAGAACATATTTTCTAAATGTTTTAATTTATTTATTCACGACATGCTATGACAAAGGTCATATTGCCTTTTTTGTTTCAGATTGAATCAAACTTTTGAACAAAAGGTAGACCTGCATTAATTATAGAACATACTGCAAGGACCAGTAATCCAACTGTGGACATGAATTTTTTTCAACCAGTGATAAAGAAGCTTAATACTTCAATATAGATGTGTACTCTCTTTATTTGTAGTTGTGCAGAGCTACAGTTAACCATCAACGCATTGTGAGCGGTAACCGACCTTTTATTCGCTCTGTTCGGCAGAGAAGTGTTGTCGTGGCGACGTTGATGTGAAAGGAGGTTGGAATTGGTGGTGAAGGTTTGCCCACATTGATCGCATGTGTACGGTCGGATGCCGCTGTGTGCGACTAAGTGATCTGGTTTCGATAAGGTTTGCGGGTAATGAAAAAGAGATGATTAATTATTGATAACGGTGGTAGGGTGCCATAAAATCACTTTACACCTCAGCTAATAAATAAAATGTGGGAAAAATTGTACTCCGGATATCTAAAACCACTTATTCAACAAAATTAGCTTGGGTGTACAGATTGCATCTCTGGGACCTATTAAGTACATCTTTGGTATCAAATGCATTTTAGGGTGTCAGTTGCAGCCTTGACATGAATAACTATATAAATTCGCTGCCCGGGCCGTGTACGAATGCATTTTACACTCTTGGTATCCTTAGATTTAAACCTTTATCAATCAATATAATCACATACAACCACTGGGACATATAAAAACCCATACGTACTGTCGAGGGAGACCTTGCTGCCCAGGATGACACCACAGTTGGGTTGGGGACAGATTCGCTTGTCTTTGTGTCGACGATCGTGGCAAGTTGTTTTTTGAAAGAAGTTCTTCCGATCTAAAATCAAAACAAAAGAGAATTGTATTTACGAGCAAAAAGCTGATTATGTCTGCCGTTTTTTATGTGGTTTGATTTATAAACATCATCATGTTTGGCTAAAAAAGATGATTTTGCATCCCAAGACACTTACATTTTTCAATTGTTATAACAACACAATCACACTTTCATAGCTATTGTTTAATTGTCAGGTTTTAAAATAAAAGTAAAGGAAATGTTGTCATAGGGAAGGAAATGTGAACAAAATTTTTAAATGTTGTATCCTGACTGACCATAAACATCCTCTTCCTGTAATCTGGTTGATATTAACCTCACAAAAGTATAAACGGAAATAACTTACATGCTCAGTTCAAGAGGAATGGAATCTGATTCTTCTGAATTCTTAAGTGCTGCAATTATATGTGATATTTATCATATTTTATAGTTGTTGAGTATAGTTAATTATATGGATGAAAGTAATGAAATCCTATTGCTACAAATCAGAATGAAATGATAAAAAACAGTAGAAAACAGGCAAATGTAACTAAATTAACTAAGAAAAAATATAGATAAAAACATATGGGCAGAAATACCCATTCAGTTTTTAGAAAACTTGTTTTTCTAAACTATCAATTTGTTTGCTTAATAAATACAGATTGGTATTTATATGCAATTATTTATAACAAATTATTTCTGTCAACTGTTATCAATCAATGTATACTTCTATTTAATCAAATTGTGTTTGTGTACTCTTGGGAGTATAGACAGAGGAAGTGAAAAGTCCTGGCCATCTGAAAACTAGACACTTTAAAAATATTTCATTATTTTTTTGTATTGGAGATAAGATTATTAGAATACCATGATTTTTGTTAAAAATCGATATTTTTAGTTAAATGGTATTTTATCAACAAAAATCTTTTTTAAAAAATGAAACTGTCACCATACTCTATTATGAACTACATTTTATGATGGTATTTTAGAACAAATATTTACATGAATGAATTATTTTACTTCAATTTAGACGCAAAAACAAGAAAATTGGACAGTGTCCTGTCACCTGACTGTCGCTGCGATTGCTGCAAACAGTATTCAGTCAAATAATCGACGTCAATATCGAAGGAGTTGGCCATCTCTGCGATCCGCTGGTCACTGGGCACTCTTCCGCTCTTCAATAACTCCATCACGTCGCTCGGAATGTTCTGGATGCTCGGTCCTGGTCGAACTGGTGAATGACATTGTGACAACATTGAACTGGTGACTCATAGCCACAGATTACATATTGTGGATTATGTCGAAACAATTTATTAGTTATAATACACTGATGGTATGTTAAAAACACACTGTCGCCATTATACGATTGTCTTCATAGATCATTTATTAGTGATTTTTAATGGATCAATTTTGTAATACATGCAATATAGCAAGCAACCTGACAGGGAATATGTGGTATTCTGACCAATGCAAGTATATAATGCCTGTTGTTTTCTAACACAAGTGTAAATATGTACCGTTTTAAAATATACCATTAAACAGAATGAAGGCATATAGTTGTTTTATATTTGCAACATATAACAATTTTTAATTGATCAATTGAAATTCACTGTATCCATGTGCCTTGTTGCCTTTCCAGGACACAATAAAACTCAGTTTTATCACAATTGCAAATAAATCATAACCTAAATAAATATGTTTAAATTGTAATTGCAAATCTCCACCTGCTACATTAGCTTGTTTCAACACAGCAACCAGTTCCTTTAAATTCTGTGCATTTAAAAACTTCATCATCTTGATATAAATCTCACGACCACGGGCAGACAAATCATGCCATGGTTTTGGGTGGTTAAGCAGATCACTTAGAGTGCCCTGTGGGAAGAGAAAAATAATTTGAAAATTGGATTTTATGAGTAAATGTCACAGATTTATTATTTTTCCCATCTTTCAATACGATGTAGAAATACAAATTTTATGAGCAATAGTCACAGAATTATTCTTTTCCCATCGTTTAATATTATGTTTGACGTCAATAAATGTTGTTAAAATCCAATTTAACCTAACAGTATACAGAATATGGCGACAACACAATTGGGTAAATTAAGATTATCCCACCCCTACTAAACTTTAATGCCACTGCCACAGAGTCCAATTTACAAAAATTTGTAAATGCCAACTCAAATTCAAATAGGAACAAACCAAGCCAATTTAACAGGTTTTATTATGTGAACAGCATAATTGACTATCACCAATGCGTGTTCTATTTGATAATGATGTGCCCTAAGAAAAGGTTCTAGGAAGCGGCACTCCCACACATACTATTAAATCATTATAAGCCTTATTATCCTTCTCACAAATTGATCTGTGGGTTGAACAAAATCCAAAACAATGTCTCATTCTATAGACTGACACTGGGCATTAAATATTCTGACAACTTAAATTCTCCTGTGTTCACTCACGCCAAGGACAAGCATGTTGAATAGTATTTGTCCAACTGAACTTTAAATGTCAATTGTTTGTTAACATACACCGGACTTCTTCAGATAAAAGTCAATCATGTTTTTTTTTTGATTATCTTATAACAGACCTTAATCTGTAAAACTTCCAAAAAAATCAACCACCATGTGTTTAAACAGTTTGAAAAATGGTGAACTTAAATAAACAATCTTTATCCATTTTAACTATGCCCATCATTCACCTGCGATCTTAGAAGATAGTTCTTTGCGAAGTTATCCAGCGAAATGTTTGCGTTCCGAAGATATGAGCGGATGTCGGCAGCAAGTATGGAGGTGTTGATTTCACATGGCTCGTCCTTTTCATCACTCGGTGGGGTTAGATACCACTCCTGTCTCATACACGGGAACAGGGAGGGGTTGGCAGCTAATTCTTTGGCAGGCCTGGGAAATTGTTCAGTCAGTATGTTTGTGAAAACTGTTTTACAATGTGATGGGAAAGGATCTTCTTATCTTTATTTCAATAAATGGGAAAAACCAGGATGTGGTATACCATTGAAAATTTCCCAATTACACCACAAGTACCATAATTTAACTGGAGGCAATGCTGTGTGCCTGTTTGTTGTATATGATTCCAAACCTTTCTATCGAAATATTGTGATCCTCATTTAGGGCAACGTACACTATCCGCTTAGTCTACCAACCAAACAGAATAGTTAGTAGCAGGTTTGAATGCACCAGCTTTCTTTTGATGACCAACACTCGAAGATCTAAACAACAGAGAAATTCGCCCAACAAACAACAATTCTCTGCATTATCTTGCACAATTTAAATGTGACATATTGTAATTGTGATACTATTCAAATGTTGTGTACTGTGTTTATTACTATTTGAATAGTATGTAAATGCATCTGTAAATGTGAGTCTATTGAAATGCATCTGGTATGTAAATGTCAAAACAGATATCTATTTTAAGCTGTAATAATATTATGATAAAAGCATAGGGTATAATGATTCCCAAAACTGTCGGTGGTAAAACTGTAAAAAACACAGAAAACTTGGTCTCTTCTGGTTATCTATGGCAGTGTGGGGCATCCTGTGTACAATAAAGAGAATATTTGCAGGAAATTATTGGTGGATAGAATGTACATTGTAACTCTTGTAAAGTATGAGGGTGGAGTAGGATACTAAAGCTTACAGTACTTAAAATTCACCACACCAAATGACAATTGCAGTGGGTTGAACAAAAAACGTGGGCTTTAAGAACACAACAACAACAAAAATTTGTGGTCTTAAAGAACAAAATTAAAAATACCGTGCGTGGGCTATAAGAACAATACAAAAATACTGTGGGATTTAGACAACAGAACAAATACTTTGGGCTTCAAACCACTTAATGAACACAATCATGTTTCAAAGAATTTCATTTGACTGGCAGCTGCAACTTAATATTGGGTTGATGAACAAAACCATTTAACATGAAATGCTTAAACATTCAAGCGAAATAGCAAGGAAGCTCTAACGAAATCTGACCCATGAAATCATTGGTATGATCTAAAGGGCAAGGCAGTTACCCATCGGACAATATGGTAATTTTTAAACTGAAATCCTAACATGCTATTCAATGCGTCATGTTAAATGACTTTTTCAGTTTAATTTAAATGTAATATAAAGTATTGTAAATAATTCATGGAAGTTGACAAGCATGACATATCAGCTGGTAAGATTTAATCATTGCTATAATTAGAAATTTGCTTTTGATGGTCCAATGAGCTAACCAGTGACTTAATAAGTAATAGAAACTAGCCTGGCAAACCAATTGCTATTAAATACCTAGGACTATAATAACAAATGTATACTATGGCCTTAGATTAACAAAATTGAAATAACATAATAATTATTGAGCGGGAAAATGGTAAAACAACATTAATTTTCAAAAATCTTAAATGTTAGATACCAAGTGTTGGTAGATTAAGCATCTATGTATTACATTTGAATACCTATTTTTTTTTAAATTGAAATTTTACAAACCAGTAAATATTCACATCACTTTCCCCTTTAGTACATGAACTAAATATATATTTTGAAACATAATGCATGTACATGTAAGTGTAGTAACTTTGAGCAAAAACCATAAAGCCAATTATATAAATCAATAAAGCCAAAGCAAAAATATTTAAGCCAAAGTAATTTCCATATTGAGACGTTTCGGAATGATATTCCATATCTTTTTCAATTAAACTATTATCATATTGGCTTTTGTGTTTTGTTGTGCCGATAATATATAGGACTTCCACAACTAGGGATGTTCTTATTAGAATCAATTTGATTTCTAGAATTATTCTAGCATCAATAATTTATAATCTAGAATTTTAAATTGCTCAAAAATAGACTTAAAGCGCAAGGATAAACATTTTTTGACTAAATTAATTAAGAAACTTGAATGTTTAATTAATAAAACATAGGTACTTTTTAATTATAATCTTGTACTTTAATTACTTCAATTTTATAACACTATTAAATAAAAAAACATTATTTTATTAATTTTGAATCAAAAGTATGTAAATAAATTCTTTTATTCCACTTTGCAGTAATTTTAAATGGGTAGAATCAAAACATAATTCTCAAGAATTTTCGACTCAAATCGAATCTTAATTCTGGAATTATCATTTCTATGCCACCGTTACCATTGTCAACCCTTTATACACATTATTTCTTATGAATTACCAACATTTTACGTTTAATTTGATCTTTCTTCTGTTGTGGGATTGTGGTTGTATTGATGACATCATGATTCATCTCAACATCAGGCACTCCCTCTGTTGATGGAAGTTTTATTACGATTCTCATTAAATGTTTTATGGTACCAATATATAACTTGCATTATTAAGTGTTCTAAACCGCGAACAGTAATAAGTACACTTTTCAAAGGAAAAATACAGAGAATTGATTTTTTCTCATAGAATAATATTAATCAAACCTGAATGTAGAAATGGGAAAAATAATTTTTATTACATAAAAGAACAGTTTTAATGGTTTGTGCTATCGGTATATTACATATAAAAAGCCAGGCCTTCCCTGCTACAGCTTTATCTTTACTAACGCCTGTGGCTTCTAGAGGTAAAAACAGCCGTCCTGACATTATGGTCATTTTATGACATATTGAGTTGGGTTAAGCTGTGTGTGTAGCTTATTGATAGATAACTATGATACATTTCTTTAACATGGGACACAACCAGACTGGTTTAGCATGTCAGACATGGAATGTCTTTAGTAAACACTTCCAAGAAACATTCCCTTGTTTTTTTAAACAAAATATTCAATTTCGAAATCCCACTGTAGACGGAAATATTAAAGATTTTGATAAAATTCAAGCTACATTCTGCAATTGAAACATTTATGCTTTGCAATATCCCTATCTGTAGCTGACTTCCATTTTTTTATTAAGATTGTTTTTCAAGAAAACATCATTTCTAACATTATTGCAGTAATACCAGATAAACACTGATCTCTATGATAGAGCAAAAATGCTTTAAGTAAGACCAAAACATTTATTTTGTATGCGGGACACATTGAAGTATACACCATTAAAAATATAACCAGCGTGACCAACAGTGTAAATGTGATTTCTAAATAGAGATAAAAAAATAATAGATAAATGCCCTGTTGTTGTAGTTTTTACTCTTGCAGTTCAAACCAGGCTTTAGAGTATAATATGATGAGCAGCTGGTGCTAAGGTAGATTTTTTAATGAGATATTTATAATTAAGCAGGTTGTACGTAGCAGGTTGTTAAGCATTTTTTATTCATGCATATAGTTGAATTATACATTACCTGCATCTAATATGCATTGAACCTCAAAATCCTTCTGTTTTAGATTCTTTGCATTTTGTATTTCACTCTTGGTACCGGTATTATCTTTATTCAGTATTATTGCATCCTGTGATAAAAATGGTTATAAATTGCATTCAACTATGAGCAAAATACAGTTGAAAAAAAAGCAAACTATAAAAGCATTTTTCAGGTGCCAAGGTACGTATATAGTGGCCTTTTTAATGCACAATTGGTTAGTTTTTAACTTTGAGTGATTATCAAAACATAAAATTAAAAGTACAACATTGTTGGCTGCAGTATTTGTGCTATGCTTTTAATATATTTATGCCTCAGGGCAAGAAACTTTGCATTACCAGGTTCAACAACCACGTCTATTATGTTTAATGGACTACCAATGTGCAACAAATTCCAGTGTAATGGCTTAATGTAATATTGAAATAGGTATGACCTTTAAATAAATAACAGAAGGCCAATTTAGAGTACTCGGTATTACAGACTTACACGATACAACACACCTACCTCACTCCCAAATGTCAGTTCGCTCTCTTCTAGGGAATTGAGCAAAGTAATTTCAAGCATACCATCATCATTCTCGTGGGAAAATGCATTAAATTCATCCTGTAGATAAATGTATAATTTGTTGATCAAAATTTAAAGTTTCACAATAAAATACTTCTTTTATTTTCTTAGCAATATTAAAGTTTTGTTAATGCTGGTTTACTGGAGCTATTGTGGTGTGAATGTTATAAATGAACCAGACATTACTATTGTTTTGTTTTAACCCATCAATCCACTTGTGTACCAGGTGTTACGTCTATTAGTGCCCTTCCCTATACTCAATTAATTAGTTCCGGGCTGTTTCTATTCAACTTTTTGGTCGATGATTTATACTATAACCAATCGGCTGTGCCATATTATGATACTTGTAAACCATTATGACACGCTGGTAAAAATTAAAGATTGATATAACATATTTATACATGAATCAAAACATATACTTGATTGCAAATAATGTATAATCTCTTTGGGTTTTATTTATTGATATCTATTTATTTTATTTTTTTATTGATATGCGTGTTGGCATTATAATTTGAACATTTATAAGATTTACACTTCCTTTTGTATTGTTCATTTATGATATACAAATTATTATTTGCTGTTATGCTGATATGTAATTAGAAAAAATTAAACTAAACAAACTGATAGCTCAGTTTGTACAAACATCCCATGTTTACCATGCCACATGTGGACATCAACCTACACATTCTTCACCAGAATTTATCAACAAGAACAACATTATTTTTACTTTAAGGCAATGTTTAAAAAAACAATTATTGTAAATTTATACTAACTTCCTCACTGATTGGTTGGTTCATCCACACGGAAAGATCTCCGGTATGATTCATGGTGATTTACTTTGCATGTCCTGTTAAACTAAACCTAATCATATGTAAAAAACAATAATTTGCGTTAAAAGGTGTTACCGGTAGTTTAATACTATACAATCAATCAATCAAAATATTATAAAATGAATGTACCCATATACATAGGAGGATAGGATATTCATGTTTATCCCCGTGGATGGGAAAACAAAGGGGATTAACACACGGGCAATCGTAAGATAACCTTGTACCCATTGTCGGGTTACCAGAGGTATTGCAATATGTTGTGTATGATTCACATGGTTCTTTAATTTAGTACAACATATTAATCCGCTGGGTTCAGGCAATATCTGTTAAGTGCCTTGCTCAAAGGACACAACGGACTAGCTAGCGACCAGTTTCACACATGTAACCCTTCGGTTGAAAGGCGACGCACTAAATCACCAGACTAATCCGGGATATGTAATCCTAAAAAAGTTTCCCTGCTCTCTTTTTTTAATATTGTCCCTAACACAATCCAATATGATCTAACCTGCATGTGAAAATTCCAAAATCAACCTAAACATTACTAAAATGTTTTTCTTCATATGACTGCTAGTAACCCACCACCAAAAAAAAATACGACGCAATGCGAACAGACGTCAACATAGTCTGAACCTTCGCTTCGCAGCTAACCTGACCAGGGTTGCCAGACGGAAAGTACGCTTTACGGCCAAACTGTTTTTGCTTTACGGCCAAAATTCGGCCAATTTGTATAAACTGCAAAATAACCTATTTAATTTAGCCAATTGGGCTATTTATCTCTTTATTTGTTGAAAAATTGTATAATTTTGATTTCCTCCAGATTTGTCGAACCCGTTCATACACTATATAGGAATACCTACAGTTATTATTTTATTTTAAAACGTCATAATCAGCTTTGTGATTTGGAAATGAGACAGTTGATATTAATTTATTTCCATATACTGTCTCTCTTTTTCCTTTATTTCTACTGTAGCGTAAAAATAATATGACACTTCGGCCAAAAACTTGACAATATGCGTATACGGCCAAATTCGGCCAGATTTTTCCGCACGGCCAAACTATTTTTTTTGCGGCCGGGACGATTTTGGTACGGCCAAATTTCTGAAATTTGGCCGTGAAAAAGGCCAAATGGCAACCCTGAACCTGACGTGCATTTGCCTCTCTCTTTTTGCAGGAAAAAAAGGCGCAATGTAAATACAAAACGAAAGAAGGCTACTATCTAATTCTAGTTTACTTACTACATGTATTTTTTTTATTTTTTTATTTACTACAAAACAAACAAATATACAGACATCAATGGTTTTTGACCTAGGTATGATTTTGCTACAGAACGATTGGGCACAAGTTGTTACAGGCATTTCACAGTCGGCGGTAAATACTGCAACTAAAACTATTTATTACAACGAATAGGTCTTTCAGGATCAAAATATATAAATAATAAAAAAATTGAAATCATGTATTTTTTTTAATAAATTTCTGGATTAAAATCTCTTAGCAAATACAATCTTACTCATTGTAAATTAAAAATAGACAAAAAATGCGATACGTCACAGAATTGAAAATCCTACCCACACCTCTCTGGTAAAAATTCTTTATTATCAGTAGAAGTTGGGGCGTGAACGCATGCTGATTTTCACTGTTCGTTGTGATTGGATTTGGAAATTCAAGCCATAAATCAACGTAAGTTGTAATGTACACAAAATGGCCAAAATTAACCTTATTTATAACTATAAACTCACTACTATTGATATTAATGTTTAGTTACTTTAAAGTGTTTTTCTTAAATTATGTACCGTACCGCTACTTTAGCACTTCGGCAATAGATATTAGAGGTTATTGGTTAAAATATAAATGGTTTTTGTGTATCACACCCGTTCTAAAATATCTTAATTACTTCTATTTAATAAAAAAGGTGGCCTTTAATGGATTTTAAAATTGGAGTGGGTTCCTGGCACCCAACAACGTCATAGTTTGCCATAAACATTTGTGAAGGCAACGCTAAAACATGGTCCAAATTTAAATTATAACTGATCCAAACGCTGTCCCTATCAGCTCTATTAATAAAAACATTTACTCCTTATAGATACTGAACCATGGTAACCTAGTTATGTGTCTGCGGAATTATAAAAATTGATTGTATTATAATTAGTCTTGCAATCTAGGATAAACACGATTATCCTTAGTCTGAACTCTTAGTGATATATCCTGTATTGATAAGGTATGTGTTTTGTTGGAAATTAAGCGACCGATTTCGGTCCACTTTTCTGATGTATTATGTATTGAGCAGTGACTTATTTGAATTATTATACCAATAGATATTAAATTGTGCCTGGATTTAGTGTGTAGCGGCCTGTTGAGTTTTGTATTTTGATAAGATGTCTCCATGTGGGTATTTTGCAGTCAAGTTTTAATAAATTGCCTTAAGTTCAACCGTGTAAATGTTTTTATTGCGAGTAACCATTGTAACAAATTGAATGTTCAGTTAAAACTCATAGGGTGCGCAATGCATCCTGGTAAATATCTATGTGCCCTAATATATACCCTATCCTAATATAAATATACATCACATGACTTCAATTGATTCTTTTATACAGATCCAAAAATGTTTTGATAATTATTTTAAGAAGAAAAGAAAGATAAAGACTTCAAAACACAAAAATGTCTTACCAGAAATTATCTCCACTTCAAGAAACATACTCAAAAGTCTGACTTAATACCGCTATAACTTAACTTTCTAAAATACCACCATGTCATTTTTTAATTAATCTTGTTTGATTTTAAATAGACTTTGTAAATAACTTGTGCATGCTGTAAATATTCCACGCTAACAAGTCACCATACATCCTACCCTAAGTTGCGTCCTTGTATCCAGTTCTTGCAGTATTAGTATATGGTACTTTAGATTAGTGACAACCATGACAATACATTGGTGTCAAGGCTTTTTCCACGACGACTTTATTTAGTTAACACCTATACAATTGTAGTAAACAGCACTTAATCAGTTTATATCTATCTAAAAGGCTGGAGTGACCAAAATTGTACTTTAGCAATGTATAGTGTATCAATGTTTTTTACCACGATTATGACAACAAAGTTTAGCTCGCTGCACATCTAATGAAGTATGACATTTTGTGAAAATAACTTACATCTTTTTTCATAGGTGTAAACGTGACCAACTACCTTATTATTTCTGTAAATATATCAATCATCATTTATATAAAAAATCATTCGATCACTTAAAATCTGCTCTAATTACTGTTTTTGCTATTTTTTGCTGTCTAAAGTGCAGTTTTTGCTGAATGTGTTAAGCATCTTACTATTAGGGTTAGTGATAAAATAATTCAGAAGTTCTATTGTTTTTTGTCATTTATAAAAAAAGGAAAACCGGTGTTTATATTTCATTAATCCTTTTTATCATACTACTTGTATACATATTATGTGTTATATGCTACTGTGAGATTGTGAATGTAAGGAAAATGTGATATCTAAACACTTAAAACATTTGTTATTAAACGTTGCGCTAACTATTTTGCAAAGTAAAGTTTCACAATCTTACTGTAACATATACAGTTAATGCACATATCGAAACATACATATTGTAAACTTCATTGTGTACATATGGTAGTGGTTCCGCAATTGCAGTAACACCTCACACTCCACCAGCCATTCCTATCTTCTCAAATTGTATATTTTCGACTGGTTTGGCACAATGGTGGTGCTGTGGGGTGCGTGCCATGTGCACAGTATTAATCAATATACCCAGCATCAAGCAGTACTAACACATGCACCGTATAGCCAAGTTCGTCCAACTGCACATACTTGTAATTGTACTATATATTCCGTGTTGTCCTGCCAACGCATGCTAATAACATTTTTGTACAAATGTCACCAAATAAATATAGCATACACAATGGCCCAGTATTTAACTATTTTATGACTCCTGTGCTGTTGTGATGGACGTGTCAGTGGTGTCACAATTTCATAATTTTGTGTATCAGGGTGATGGACGACCTTGTTTATCCCCATAATTAGGACGGAAAATTACGCTATAAAATAAATGACCATGGCCGATTTAGAAGAGCAATTAGGGTGTGTTGAATATGGAGTTTTTTTTATGAAGCCATTCAACTAATGAATTTCTTTCCAAGATCGTCCAAAAAATGCAAAGGACACAACTGATTAGCAAGCATCTATTTTTAAACCAGACAACTTTTTTTGGCCGTATGACGAGCTGACTTATTGAACAGTAGTAAATGCACATGTGGACTCTAGATGGATATTTCACCACTTTCCCCCGAATTGCTTGTTTTGTGGCATTCGAATAACAGTACAACCCGGGGCAATGCGATTACTGTCCTTTTTCGATCCAGTTGAATGCCCTACAATGACGATTCGGTAACCCAATTGGACACTGCTAATCTTGTTATAACAACAGTCGCTGTCATACACGCTGGGATTAAAATGAGAGTTATTTTCTGGATCCAGTGGATTTAACTTTTATAAATTACTTTTTAATTTAAAACGTTGTTTTTTGTTTTCTAAATATACGTTAGGTTGTGCGGCCAAGTCTAGCTATACCTAAACCTAATAATTTATTATGGTTCCCTTCGAAATCGAATTTTTGTTTTTACTTCGTTGTTTTGCTGCGACATGCTGGTGACAGGCATAAACGGTGGTCAGGTCATTGGGAAAAACACTTTATCGAATCCGGTTGAAACTTTCAGGAACTGGCATGCCAATAGTTTGCGTCGACCTTTAATTTTTCAAAAAATAATCGGGGAAATTTCTGCTATCGGAAAAAATGTAAAAAAAAGACCTGTTTTTTATTATTTTGGGCCATATTTCCAGATTGGAAGAGAACAATTGCTTTAAATTTATTAGAAATTAATAATGTGAATAACGTAGATCGAAAAAAAATGTTTTTAAATAAAATAACCCTGTTTACCTCGGGCCAGGAAAATCCCTTAAAATAAAATATGAATAACCAATAACAAAAGTACAATATTATTACGCGTATGAATGAAGTGGAAACACAAAACTAAGATAAATTAAACATACAAGACATTCACAGAATTTTACGTGATGCACTATTATTATGTTACGAATTGCAACAAAAGGTCCATCGATAATAGTTTAGTTCAAGTATAACCCGCTGCGATAGACGCTATGCAACCGTTGGCATGTCAAACTCACGTGCTGTCATATAGAAACCATCTAGCCGAATTAGTTATTTGTCAGATTAGTTAAATGTTATAATATTTTTTGCGGTGTGGTGTCAGTGTTTGTAAAAAGAAGAATAAAACTTTGATATGGACACTAAAACCGGACTTTGCCTAAACCGCGAAACTTCAAAAACGATGATTGTAAGTAAGTTTAACTGTTTTAGCGCTAACTACGAAATGACACCGGTTTATTAGGTTAAATCAAGATTATTTGCCACATACCACCTAAATGACAAAAGCGAATTTATGTGTAAAACCACATAATGTCAAGATTTAGCGAAAAATAAAATGGTAAGAACTAGTTTGCGTTAACCAATTGGCCACACGACCGTACAAAAAAGACGAATTTTAATACTTACGAGATTGCGTGTTTGTTTCTGACCAATAAAGGTTTATTATAGTTGGAAATACATAAAATGTAAAAACAATTTGTGGATATCTATTGTAGGCCTATCGTCGACATTTCTGAAGTACCGTTGGGTTTTTTGATTATGTACGGTTAGAAACATTAAATATCGTCAGTTTACAAAATTTATAAAAGAAAATAGAATGATATTAATTGTACTAATAATTGTGCAATACAAACGTACGGAAAGGGAAAATGAAAACATGGGTAAATAAATGAACTTGTAATGTGAGATTTAAATTATTTGCAGGCAAAACGTGTATCAGCTACATATTATACACAAGTTTTTGTAAATTTCATTGTTTGCTTACGACGACCCTTTTTTTTAATTTTTCAGAAAATTAGAAAAACTCGATTGTTTTGTTTGGAGTTTGAATAGTTCCCCCAAACACGGCGCTTTCTTCTTTTAAGGATTGTAATAAAAGTTGTTGTGTCCAAGTTATCTTAATGGTTTTCATTATTAAAAATGTTATTTAGAGCTATATTTGTCGCATCCAACGCACAAACGGTTTGCAATGTTTAAACGGTTAGCTCATTATGTAACATTGGACTCAAACCAGACGCCGACTGACTGATGGACGGTTGGGTTCCCGAAGAGAATTTTGCGCCAATCGCTTAAAACTAGTGCATTATCATGTTTTTTAAACAAGGAATGTCTTAAATAAGATGCAACATACTACAATGGCTGTGGTCAGTACACGGTGTTCGCAAGTAAATCTGAAGTTTACCTGCAACAAAAATGTTCCCCATTTTCAGAGATAATACCTATATAACCTATATATATAAATTTGTAACTTAGTTGAACAACTCACCATTTTGTCACTCATCCAATCGTCTAATGCACCTTGCGGTCGGTTTAAATTTCCTTTAAAATAATCTTTTGATTCCCATATTTATTCAGTCCTCTCGTATCCACCGTTGCGATGCAACCCTTTCGCTTGGTGGCGATAGAGAGGGACTTGGGGCGTTCATTAACTCTTCGTCCTCAGTCTCAGTCGATGCGGTCACGACGAGAAACGTGGTTTGAGTTTAATCATCCGGACATGAATTGCGGTCGACAAGCATCTCCCCTATTTCATCTAAGTTTTTTATGATTTCTGACCTTAACCATTTCATTGCGTCATTCATGTAAGAATTTGCGTCACCAGCCGTTGTCACATTTCTTCTAATTTTGACACATGTAACAATAAATGTAAAAATAATACTATTAAAATAAGTTTAAGTAATTAAAACGCCGGACCGATATCGTATAACCATTTCAATTATGCTAATTTACAAGAAAATATAGGTTTGACTTTTTAGAGGTGTTAGCTAAATTGTATTATATTAGACATGCATTAATAAATTAAGGAAACATCACACCATGTATGTGTTCGCTAACATATCCGATAATACAAGTACTCCTACCGTTTTACCTCGTTTTCAGGTATGATGTTCTTTGTATTTTGGTATCTTAGGATTGGAAAGAAGAATTGACTTTAGATTTTAAAAACGTAAAAGAATTGAAATTAAATCTAAAAAATATTCAATTTAAATTTCCCAATTAACTCCGAATAATCGAAAAACCACACTATGTAAACGCAATAAAAAACCTTTAAAATACAATAACCAGTAATAATAATAACTTACCATTTTCAAGTGTAAAACATATTGACGAATAAAATCAAGTCGATGGAGTTTCGAAGACAAACAAAACAAGATGTTGGTGTCCAACTTCAAGATTTGTTAAGGCCGTGTCACTTGCAGTCAATCTAGTTACGTTGTTTTAGACTTTAGAGCCATTGACATTTCTTTTTGTAATACGTAAGTTTTGTAATACGTAAACGCCATATTAAAGCTTTAGTGACGTCATAAGTAATGGGAAAATACTCTCATGGGAAAAGTACAAAGCAACACGAGCGTATTTTGGATTGTGCAATTTGCTAATTTTAAAGCTTCAGTTACTTCAAAGGGCCACATGACTTGATTTTAAATTAGTTTTCTTTTGTATCAAGTCGGCGCCAGTCTTGAATTATTGTTTTAATAACAAGGTTAAGCAGCAGTTAGCAGATATAGCTTATTTACTCTTTTGTGTCGTAAGATCAGGCGCAAATTACCAAGGTTATATGTTTGCGGCCGCCTTGCTTTCCTCTTGCAGTTAATTTGGTATTACGCCAATTAAGTGGTATAAGCTTTTTCATGTATGCATATTTTATTGTGGTGTAAAGGCAATCTGTGTAAAACCTATTAAATTTAACCTTAAAGTTGGGTAAATAATTAAAAGATAAAGCAACGAAATCTGCACTGATTTGTTTGGTACCAACAATATTTCATAAGAAATCTTAGGATCTCGGGATTGAATATCTTTTTTTAACCTTGTCTGTCTATTTGGGCTAACAGTGCTATGTAGTATATGACATAGCACTGCTAATACGTGAATACTGCTAAGTACAACAAATTTATTATAGGCGTCGTCCTTTACATGTCTTGTCCAGGTTTTGTAGTATTTAAACCAAAAGCAGGTTTTGGATATTTAGTTTGGTTTTATTTTTTAAGGCGATGCACTAACTCACCAAGCTATTGGGTCGGAAGGTAATAAGTCGTAACGGTATAAAAATGCGAGCGATTGTCTGTCTGTTGTTTGTATTGTCCGTAGTTCGGTTTGTGAAAACCCAAGTCACTCTTGAATCATGCCGAATGGAATGTGGCCATGTTCTTGGTGTTCCAACCAACAACGGGGGAAGTCAACCAGCTGGGCCACCTGGTAAGAGGGGTCCAGTAGGTCATTCTGGTCCAAAAGGTCAAAAGGGGGAGCTTGGAGCCGACTGTAATTGCAATTGGGAACAAGCCTTCCGAAGACAGCAAGAGAAATTAAATTTGATGAGACGTAAGTTATATTTAGCAAGAAAACGACATTATTAACATACCTGTCATCAGAGACCATTAGACCTAGATCATGTGAACAAGTATCAATCAAGAAACCAAACTGGGCGAGTGGGGGAGTCTACACTATATACCCTTACCAAGATTCCAATGTTGGTGTCCAAGTGTATTGCGACGTGGTAACAGACAACGGGGGCTGGATCGTAAGGAGAACTTAATGCGTTTATTGGTGACATTAAAGTAAATATTCTTACCCTTCCAGATATTTCAAAGGCGAGTAGACGGTTCTGAAGATTTCTACCGTGGCTGGGACGATTATGTTTCAGGATTTGGGAAATTGGATGGGGAATTTTGGCTCGGTGAGTGTCAGATGCCAATCCTAATCGCAATTCTGTCTACACTGAGGTTAAACGGGGCGGGCCGGTGCTTAATTCTTTAGTATTATTATTCCTAAGTGTTATTTAACAGACGCACGTATGAATTATACTCAACAAACTGCAATAGCTCCGGTAACCCGTTCCCGACGGTTGGGGCGAGGAAATTTGACGATTACCAGTGTGTTAACCCCCTTGATTTTCCCATTCACGGGGATAGGACAGGATATTCATGTTTAGCCCCGTGAATGGGAAAACCAATAGCTCCGGTAACCCGACGGTGGGCGCGAGGCGATCTGACGATTTGCCCGTGTGTTAATTCCCTTGGTTTTCCCATTCACGGGGATAAACATGAATATCCTATCCCATCCCGTGAATGGGAAAATCAAGGAATTTAACACACGGGCAAATGGTCAGAGAGCTTCGCGCCCACCGTCGGGTTACCGGAGCTATTGGTTTTCCCATTCACGGGGCTAAACATGAATATCC
>CH002300.1:1284978-1296025 GCA_000149265.1 Ciona savignyi
TATCAGCATTATAAGAATATTGTTTATTAGTTTCTAAATGTCCTAATCATTCTCGATTTTAGTATTTATTCATAATTACAGTATTATTTTGAGTTTAAATCTACTTACAAGTTTAATATTATCTCTGGTGAGTTAGTCGACTGTGCTAGTAATAAAGATTAACTAGATGGCTCAGGTATAGAGTCTCAGTCTCTTTAGTTATAATCTGTAGACATCACTTCGTCTGTTGTCTTATTGTTTTAAATAAAAGTTGCTGTCACAAAGTAACAATGTGTGTTGAGCGCATTAGGTCAAAGTTCGACAATTATCAAGGTCAAAGTTCGCCAATAGGTCAAATTAGGTCAAAGTTCGATTATGACCAATGCCACACCAACCCTTGTTATTTATTCGATCCTGTTCCAAGTTGAATGATTTTTATTTATAATAATTGTTTTTTTTGACAAACAGTAACACATTAGAATTATTGATTCAAATTAAAAAATCAACTGTCAGAAGAGTTCTTTTTCCATTGCAATAGCATTAATAATAACCCAGTATTGTTGCACAGTGTTTCGAGAACGAGGTGTGCATCTCGATAGCAAGCCGGCTGGCCCATGAGGAACATATGAGCGATTGGAACCCAAGTGTGCGGGTGGCTGTGTCAGTGGAGATGGATGAAAAGGATCTGAAAAAGGCAGCCGAAGTCATTAAGCAAGCCGCACAACATGCAGAGCTTCAGATGACACATTAGAAGATTGACTGCAACACTGCTTGATATTCCATATTGATATATTTTTATATATTTGGTGCATTTAAAAAATTGGATCCTACCAGCAAACTTTGTACCAGAACCTCTCTAAATTTAGTTGGTATCAAAGATATTTCTACTTTGTATATTTTAAACTTAATTTGGATTTGCCTATGTTGAGATTTCGATAGACTGTTTCTAATATTTCTTTGGTTTTTTTAAAAATTGATGATTTAAAGCCATAATTGCATCACTCCCATGTTAATCCATGTAATCCAACCATTAATCCTGCTATAATTAATAAACAAAAGCTAATTTTTCACATGTACTTAAAAAAACGAAAGCTAATTTTTCACATATACTTAAAAAATGAAAGCAAATTTTTCACATATGCATTTGCTGATTTTTTTCAACGAATTTTGAACTTTGTGCAAACCATTTAAACTGTGCCTATTTTCAACGTGCTCGTAGACAAGTTTCTTTTTCCTAAAGTGCTCTATTGCGCAAATGTAATTTAAGTTAGTTGTGATTGTTCATTGCTGCATGTAGCCTATTCACACTTTTAGTTACATTAACGTACTCGTTTACACAGAGATAGGTTAAGAACTGAATAATGGATAGCACTGAATGGGTGGTGGCTCAATCAATTCATTCTGCATTGCAGGTTAGAATATTCTTAGAAATCACAGTTTACTATTTTTACAAATCACTTTATTGTAATTTTAATTTTTGAAAATTTATTGTTTTTTATTTAATTTTGGAACATTACTTTATTGTTATTTTAGTTTTTAAAAATTACTTAATAGTATGTAACATGTAATTTTAGTTAAATGCTAAGTTTATTATATGTAGGTTAGTATTGGAAATAAAATGGGCACTATCACACTAACAATCGTCAAATAACCCATGGCAACTGTCCAGTTACAAGAGCTGCAGTGTATTGTACATGATTGGGATGTTCCTACTATCAGTGTTTTACTTCAACCCATATTTCAACTAGGTTTTTTGACCAATGTCTCATAAGTGCCTTGTTTAAAGACAAAACTGTATATATTTTTATTTTTTCCAACGTGTAAGAATGTAAACAATTAAACATGAAGTTAAATTTCCATGTGAAGCCCTGCGCCTTGCCCATATTCTTAGTATGTAACTAACAAGCTCATTATAACCTCACAGGCACCACTGTACCACTACATATTGGAAGGGTTGTTGATCGTTTGGATTATCCGACTTCTGTTCTTCAAAAGCTACAACATCGAGTCGAAATCGCCACTCACAGAAGAGGAGAAAGATGAATTGGTCAAGGATTGGAAGCCAGAACCACTTGTTCCTCCTCTCGAAGAAACTAAATCCCGTTCGACTCCGTACAGAGTAGTTTCCGGGTATGTGGTTTGTTCCACTAATTTTTGCATTATTCCGCAATTTTGCGCGGATACCTGACTGCATTAATTTTTTTATAATATGTTTTTTATATAATTTTTCTAAATTTTATGATAAAGCACTGTTTCCTAAAGCACATAGGTGTAACTAGGAAGTGGTTTATCCAGTGTCGTTTTTTTCTTTCTTTTCCCATTTTTCTCAATTTTAATATGTGTGTGGCTGTACGAATCCAGTATTTTTCAAGTTTAACTAAAAAAAGTTAAAACTTTTTGATGTTAAACTAGAACTTTCATTCTAAAATCAAGTTTTATTTCTAGTAGAAAATAATTAGGATTCAATTCGAAATTAACTCATAATTAGAAGAGTTTTATAATTTTAAAGTTACACCCTAATATAAACATGTTCATTCTTTCGTATGCAAAATCTGTTTAAAACCTTTTATTACAGGAGGCCAGGCAAGGATATCGTTGTGAATGGAATGCAATGTAAAAACTTTGCTTCCTTAAATTTCCTCGGATTTGCTGAAAACTCTCGAATTATTAACTCTGCAAGCGGGTGTGTGTCAAAATATGGGGTCGGTTCATGTGGGCCTAGAGGGTTCTACGGGACTTTCGGTAAGTAGACGGGTGATTCCAACTTAATCGTTCCTTTGGTTATCTAATTACTTGTACCTAGAGCTAAGCAATGTACTTGTGCTTTGTACTTGGCTTGTACTTGGGGTATCCGATTTACAATGTCATATCATCATTCACCCCATAAACACGTCGTAGAAAAGTGATTTTCAATAAATGCAGCAGATGGACAAATGCATTTAATTAAATAGGAACAAACTATCTTCTGCTAATGGTATACATCATAATTAAGCTGTACTTACATATAATCTATAACACAACGTAATTATGTAACTTTTATACAATCCAACTTTTTGTGTGGACTTGATAACTTTGTCCTATAAGCTAAGTCGCATGCATCCATTATTCCCTACAAGCACGAATAACCATTGAAAGTGATAATCTAGTGAAATACATTCACTCCCACATAATCCCACACTTATGTCGCAGATGTGCATTTGGATTTGGAGAAACGAATCGCAGAGTTCACCGGCACAGAATGCGCAATCATCTACTCGTACGGATTTGCCACAGTAGCCAGCGCAATACCAGCATACTCTAAAAGAGGGGACGTCTTATTTGTGTGAGTTGTGTATGCGCTATTTGGATTCCCTTTTTTTACGTCCTTTAATTTCGTGGTTATATAAATATAGACTAAAAAATACTTTGTGGAAATGCGAAAATGTAATGGTTAATTGAAAACTGTACATCTTAATAAACTTTTGTGTATGATTTAAAAATTTATTTACTAGTTTTATTTTTTGTAAACATGTTCACAATAAATAATCATAATAATTAAACAAATAGAATTTTAGTAAAAAATGGAGAATTTAAAAAAATGTGCAACTTTTCAACATTAAATAAAAACTAATTGCTGGTGTCAACCACTGAAGTAGAAAACAAGTGTTTCTTTCCTTCATAATTTGCTGCTAAACGCTGAACCGATTGTTGCAGAGATGAAGCCAGCTGCTTTGCGATACAGAAAGGAGTTCACGCGTCTCGCAGCAAAGTTATTTACTTCAAACACAACGACATGGACGACTTGGAAAGCAAGTTGAAACAACAGGAAATCATGGAGGGGAATGTAAGTTTGGTTTGAAGCTTATTTTGTGTGTGATATGGAAGGCCTCACCTATTTGGTTCTTCAATACACACCAATGTCTATTTGTGATTTCAGTAGAACACATTTTTAACTGTCGAAATACAGTTAAATAAGTTTTCTAATCAGTAAACAATTATCTAAATGTCTAGGAATTAGGGATGCACAAACTAGAATATCTTGTTATTCTAGAATAATTATTTCGAATCCAGAATATCGAATCCTATTCTATATTAAAAAGCAAACTCCAGTTAAAGTGGCAAGATCGTCAAAAATTCCTGCTTCAGCTGACCACTTCTTTGGCCAGTGTGATTACATACTTATAATCATAGGCGGCGACTTCCGTAAAATGTTACCTTTGCGCGAAATTGTATGACGTCACAATCGGCCCTATGCCTCGAACTAACTGGGATAGAACTATGATACTAACGATTTACAAAGCTAAAAGATTAAGCCAGGAGTTTAAGTGTTTAATCTAACTACTTCCCCGCTGAAATATTGCATGGTCGTTAATACGCTGCTCAGCGTCAACAATACGGAAAGAATATACCAAATATTTATGTGTCTGCGAGGGCTGTGCAAGAACCCAGATTCGTATAACGGTTAACTGATCAAAGGAAAAAACCGTTAACCGTTAACCGATGTTAGCCTACTGTTCTCTCTAGCTAATACTTAGTAATGGGAAGAACATGGGAAAAACGGGAGTGCGTCGTCAGTGGTCCTGTGTTGAATCTAGGTCAACGTAACCCTAGGTCAAACCGCCGATCAAAGCAATAAACACCGCTGGAAAAGCGGCGCTGCGGTTAGACGATTTAATGTGATAATTATTTAAATGCGCAGGGAATTTTTTGCGTTATTATAAAACAGACATTGCGGCGCAACGGCGGAAGTCTGCGCCCTTATAATATCCGTTGTAATCAACGCTGTTGCAATATGTACAATGGAAATAAAAAGGAACTCCATGCAATTATAGTTTCTTAATGTGCAATGTATATTATTTCGAATCCAAATATTCGAAATAAACGTAATATTTGGATTCGAATCCTACGGGATTCGAATCCGGAAGATTCGATATTCTAGTTTGTGCATCCCTACTAGGAATATGTTTAGTAGTCTCAGCACAATATCAATTACTAGGTTGTGCATGCTTTATGTTTAATTTGTGGATATTAAAACAACACAATGTCGTGCTTTTATACATTTGAAATGATAATAAGAGTTTTTGATTGACCCATTTGGATTCACTGGTTGGAGGAAATTTTTCGGAGTGCCGTGCTTAAATACACAAGCGTGTAATGTCATGGCCTCAGTCCTTATCCCCAAGACCAGTTTTCTTACTTACCGCCATTGCAATTTCCATCAGGACGCGAAGAAATCAAAAGTGACGCGTAAGTTCATGGTGGTGGAGGGGTTGTACATGAACACGGGGCAAATATGCGATCTACCCCGCCTTGTCGAACTGAAATATAAATATAAAGTTCGACTGTTTGTTGAGGAGTCTCTGTCGTTTGGTGTGCTGGGTGAAACTGGGAGAGGAGTCACTGAGCATTTCAATATCCCTGTAAGTTGTGTATTTTAGCACATCATTATTTATAATAAGCATAATTCAAACAAAAACTGTGTATGTGTGGGTGATTATGCTATCCGTGATGTCATAACGCAAAATTTAACTTTAAAGTGAGCTCTTTGCCGTTCCTGGAAGAATTACAACCTTAATGGTTGTAATTTTTTTAAATATTTTTTAATAAAATATAGAATTTTTTCAATGTGGCATTTGACATTTTGCGACTCATTTTTTATGTTTTAATTCTCCTATTCACACCATTTTTAAACTTTGTATGCAGGTGGAGAAAGTGGATATGATTTGTGGAAGCTTGGAATATTCCCTTGCTTCCACTGGAGGCTTTTGTTGCGGCAGTGAATACATAATCACCCATCAGCGACTCAGCGGGTTGGGTTACGTGTTTTCCGCCTCTCTACCTCCCCTGCTGGCTCGTGCCGCCATTGAAGCGATCGACATCATGCAAGAACAACATGGTGAGTGTGGGTTGCTCGGATTCTACTGCAAATATGTTTCAAGAATAAGATTCAAACATATTTTTGAGGGTAAAACAATCATATGGCATGAGGGATAACATGTTTAGGACTATGATTCTCAACAACCGAGAGTCCCAAGTGGTGCATGAGTTTTCTTAGGACAGGGATGTCCAACCTGCGGCCCGCGGGCCGCACTGCGGCCCACCTGAGATTTTTGTGCGGCCCGCTAGTCATTTTTACTCCCAAGGTAGTATTTTGAACTTTAAATCTTGGCCTAATTCAAAATTTTTTTTCTAAAGTTCGCGAATTACAAAATTTAACAAAATCGCGAAAATATAAATTACCGTTACTGATTTCGCTCACTTTTAATAATAAATCCTCAACACGTAATATAACATCGTTTGCCTTCAACATAACATTATTTATTTACCTTGGCTTTACTTTGCATTATTGGAGTATAATAAGCATTGCTATCACAACGCAACAATAGCCATTATGCGTTAATATACCTCGATTCCTTTATTTATGATTGGCGAGATGCGACACACCCCGTTTGAATTTACGTTTATTGCAATTTATCATTACTGTACTACTAAATAACGGTACTGCCTGCTTTATGAAATAAATATCTTTCTGGTCGTTTAAGGCAGTTTATCATTACCAAAATTTTGTTCGCGCGCTCCTTATCCGCGCATTTTGCAAATCATTTCAAAACCATTAATTCGAACCCTGCCATTTTTATTGAAATTTAATAGGTTCTGCGGCCCATTGAATTATTTTAAGTGACAATGCGGCCCATTACAATAAAAGGTTGGACATCCCTGTCTTAGGAAGTCCCTTACAGGAGGTTAAAACTTCGGAATTTCAACATTGGATAAATTACTATTTTTTAAAATGATTTTCTGTATATCCGTGCTTATTACAATAGGCTTAAACTTTTGCTTAATTGCCTATTATGGTGTGATTAGTAATGGGTCTGCGACTGCTTAAAGTGCATCAAAGGGGTTCTTAGGACAAAAAGGTCAAGATTTACCAGAAAATCACCCTGACCGGTTTGGACTGGCTAGATATTTGAGTAAGTGCTAAATATACATTGCATTGATTTCTTGGCTTTAAATGGATTGTGAGAAACCTTTCACCTGTTGGCATTATGGTATTCCCATGATATTGTGATAACGACCATGTTATGACGACTGTTGCTGCTATACACACTGAATAAACATGTGTATTCTATACACCTTCTGTTAGGTGAAGTCATTGGTAAATATATTTACCACCACATGTCCCATCGTTGGCATGATGATATGGTATACAAATAAGTACATCTGACAAATTTGATTAGTCATACCTTACTGGAAACCCCAACAGCCCAATATTTGACATTGAACCATAATAAACTGACTTTTTGTGTAGATCTCTTTTCTCAACTGAAATCCAAGGCTGTCAAGTTCCAGAATCTCATTGGAAAGTAAGTATCTGTATAGGGAAACAAATAATACACCCGTACTTCTTAATTGGGGTGTATTTTTTGGATATACAAATTTCAGTAGTTTTTCTAGTTTATCATATAGTGTTTCCCATTCATTGCAATCACCACACAAAACTGTTTTATTTTCATAAATGTCAGACCATGTAGTATTCTAAGCCCCACTTTCTTTGCGGTAGTCTCACAAATATTGCCTCTAATCCGTGAATTTAAAAAGATCACTCAAAATAGCTCATACATATGAATTGTGGGCAAACTTTTAGATAGATACCTGCTATGCGCCCTATATATTCCCGAGTATACATTCCCATGTTATTTAAAACAACCCTTTGTTGTCACCGACAATAAACACTAGTATGCAATTCCTTGTTATAATGCCCTTTTGCTCCACCCCTGAAAAACCTGATTATCCAGTTCTAAACCCATGACATCAGGGGTGGGCAACTTCTCTAGTCAGCGGACCAGATGTGGGAAAATAAGGTTTTTGGTGGGCCGGATTATTACATAAATAGTATTTAATATCTTAATTATAGGGTATGGTTAGATACAGTCTTCTGGCAGACCCCTTACAGGGTACTGGCCAGTCAAAAACCGTTCATGGGCTAGACCCGGCCCGCAGGCTGTATGTTGCCAATGGCCACATTACATGCTACTTAAACTTGACGTAAACAATGCACCAACAGGATTGCATCAATTGAAGTTGTTGGAAACCCGGAATCACCTGTCTTCCATATCAGAAGAAAGAACTCCGTTTCAAATGAAGAGGACCTCAAATTTCTCAACAACGTAGTAGAGAAGGTTTGTATTATGTTAAGCTCTGCTTAATCTTATTTTGTTTGTATTTACCTGCACATTTTGTAAGGCAAGTCATTAGCAACTAGCAGCATTTATTTTTGTATTATCTAAGACGATATTTGCAACAAATTAAAAAAAATGCACAGTTTGTCTCCTTAAAGTGCACTTCCCATTACCCCGTTATCTTCTGTGATCTTAAGGCACTGTGTTATGCAATAGTAATTTTGCCTAAATATATGGATATCGAGCCAATTATTTTCGGATGTATTTTTTTCATGTGTATTACCAACACCAAAACAAGGATTTTCCACTATTTGTTGCACAAAAGAACAGTTTCGAATCAAATTGGATCAATCGTTAAGAACGTTCTTATGTAGGTTCTAAACATTTCTATATGACATAGACCAACATGATTCTTTTCCAACACACCAACCCTTATCTTATTACTGCAGAGCTGTGAAATGGGGGTTTGCCTGACGGTCGCAAGCCGATTAGACCACGCCGAGTATAAACAAGATTGGCCCCCAAGTATCAGAGTATCCCTATCCATCAACATGAGCCAGGAGGAACTTGAAAGTTCTGCTGACGTCTTATCCCAAGCTGTCAATCACGCAATCTCTTGTAGTTAATGTGGATTATATACTACTCTATCTCACACCAGACAATAAGTATTTTTTTTGTATTCTGTTTCGACTAGGTTTGGTAATAACAACTTATGTACATTACAACCTCAAAGTGTCAATCTAGTATTACCACAATGTCATAGATTCGGTTAAGTTTTTCTATTTTGTAATAGATGTATAAATTCTAGGTACCCTTAATTGATGTTGCATATTTTTACTCCCCTAGTTTCTTTGTCGTAATTATGCAACCCTTAATTCGTTTTGTTTAATCGCTTTTGTATTTTAGCAATTCGTGTTAATGGAGCCTTGCCAAAAAGTATTCTAACACTAATGAACTCACTAATTGTCACAGTACTAACGCTTTGATGCGTCGTCGTATGCAACTTTAAGCATTATTTTGCCTTCGCATATGCACCAAATGCAAATAATCTTAATTTTTTTTAATGCAAATTGTGTTTGTATATATTAGTTTAATCAATGAATGCAACTTTTTTTGTTCCCAGTTTCATACAACACAATCTTCTGCTTTGTACAAAAGTGCCTTTTGTGATATGGTTGAAATAATTTGAATCACTTTTATACGTTTTTAAGATGTTTACCTTCCACTGGATCCATACACATACTCCACATGTTTACAGCACTGGTCTGCTTTTCTTGCTTTCTTATATTTCTACCTATACATTTATAATCATTTGCGGTTTTCTATATCCCCACTTTCTATATCCCCATTGTATAGATTTTATTGTAGTCTTATTTTAAATAGGAAAGAAAATACAAAATTGATACAAGATTGGTTTGCTTCTGTAATACTCTGCATAAATGAAAATCACATTGCATGTACCGATAAAATGATTATAAAAAAAATTTGTACAACATAGGAAGTCATTTGAAGCACTGTACTAGTAACATCATAGTTTAAGAAGGTCAAGTTGTTTTACCTTACAGAATTCTGCACACATATCCACATTTTTGCAACACCTTTCTTATATTCCTACCTATACATGTATACTCATTTGCTGTTTTCTATATCGCTGTAACCACATTTAATTTGTAAAGAAAATAAAGAATTGGTATTAGAATGTTAGTAATACTCATAAATGTAAATACAATTTGATAAAACGATTACAAAATAAATTAAAATTTCATTGGATAGAATAAAACACCCTTGTTTATCTTCAGGGATAGGTATTAAAATCCAGGCATTCAACCAGAATACTATGCACCCACAGTGTATTGTACAATACGAGACATTGCTCTTCTTTTTTTCAACCGAATAATTTCATGGGTCAAGCAACGTCCATTAAGTGACTTTCCAAAGACGATCAGATATGCTAGCGCTGGGTTTCGATCCAACAACATTTCAATGGATGGTCTAATCCGATGCGCTTCAAGGATACAATCACCATCCAGACGCCCCGGATCCTTTATTTCGGAGGTCGGAAAAAGCGTGGATGTGGGATCCATGGTTCTTGATCCCGTTAACTGATGAGCGATGGCCCTGTGGTTCATCAGCCACCTGGGATTAATACTTCATTAATGGAGCAAATTATGAAGATAAAACTTGATCTGTTGGAATGTTGGGTTACTGGAACAATTACAATGTGTTATGTACTACACATAAATAAGCTTAAGTTATAATTAACTGGATTTAAAAAACATCTGACAGCTGCTAAGGTGGCTGTGTATGTATGTTGTGATTTCGAACACAAAATTCAGTTCTCATTTTTTTGATTTATAAGTTAAACAAAATTTATTATGTCTTATTAAATTTTACAAACTACAATAGATTTGGTAACAATATGGGCACGGGGTTATTTGACAATTGCCGATGTAATAATTTACCCCCACGGTTTAAACATGTTTACCCTACATCCTATCCTTACATTATGTCCAAGAGCTCGCAGGTCATCTAACACAGATTCCTTGAAATCCGCTTCATAATTGATGACGTCGGGAAACAGTTGGTTGTGCAAGCGAGGCTGGCGAATCGCCTCATCGAAGTCACTTGTACCAAAGTACAACAATCTAAATACAAAGGAATAGGAGTTACAGCAACAACACTAAAAATTACTTGAATGTGCCTAAAATTGCTTTGTGCAGTTTCTTTACATGCAAACAATCATTCCAACAGTGCTTTTGCATGATTACACTAAATGACAACTTCTGTGAAGAGCTATGGTAAAAAGAGTTTTCTATGCACTGGTCAGTAGGAACACTGTTTAGTTTGTTTATTAACATGTATAGAAGTGCAACGCACATTGTGAGCTTGTAGTGCATAATAAATGTAAA
>CH002300.1:1304178-1314588 GCA_000149265.1 Ciona savignyi
GGCAATTGCCGCATCAACTGTTTCCCCTCCATCTCTCAGAACTTCCTTCCCAATAGCAGAGCATTCCTTTTGCCCTAGTGATAACAGATTGTAAGCGTGATTTGGAATGCATTCATTGATGCGTGGGTTAAGCATGCATTACTGGTGCAATTTTAATGATTCATTTTCAGCTAACTTAAAATACACATATTTTGCAGAATTTTACTTCACACTAGGGGACTTTAGTAATGTAATTTGCATCATCACATCATTCTACAAATAATGACTTAGTATATAGAGAGATAGCTTATATAAGAGATACATCTGTTCTCTGTGTGCCGCGATAATGCTTATTACCCAAAGCCATGACTAACATATTGGCGTAACATATGTTGGTAAACAGTGTTCCAAGTCAAACAAGGCTTATCGTTTGCTTAATACAGACACAGTACGTTTAAAAAACAGGAAACCAGAAGTATGTCTAATGTTATTGTTAAGATAATACATTGAATTCGATTAAATTGTTTGATTATAATTATGCCTTTGATTACATAAAGCAAAGTATAGCAAATACAGTACTGTGATACTACGTAATTTGTGGGAAAAATCCCATGCTCTTGACTTTTAAGAAAACATTTTTTTAATATTTTACTTTTTTAAACATGATTGCAGAGATTTGCTTTAGTGGCAATGCAGTTTAATAAGCTGTTGTTTTTTTTCAATTATTTAAAGTCACCTTAAATTAGGATCAGATATTTATGTATGATGAACCAATATCTTTCGATTCATCAACCACCATCATACAAAACTAACAAGCCATGAATTCCATATATACCTGCAGCCACCGCAGCGTGTTTGAACAGGTGGTGTTCTTCCGCATGGTTATGTGAATGGAACTGTGAAGGAAGGTTTTTATTTCATTGTAAATGAGAAGGTCATGCTTTGAAAATCGGATCCTACATGTTTAATTCAGCATGGACTAGCCATCGTGTGCATATTGCTTAGCTCAAGCTTGCACCATCTTAAATTCACAACCACATATCCACACACTGTACTGGCTTCATTAACACATTACACTGGAAACTACCGGGTGTGTCATACCAACATGTCAGATAACAGCTGTGACATCAGTGATAATAACCAGAGCTTAAGTGATAATAACCAGAATTGTGGTTCTTTTGTTATTGGCACAAAACTTAACAATGAGATAAAAACTCCACACTAAAGTAGTCTACAGTTATTTTTTCCCGTTTTGTGCACAGGTTCTTTCTTACCACTACTGCCGTCAAGCACAGTAAAATGTTTGGTGATTTTCCTTTTATTAATTAATTAATTTGTTACTATTGCAATTTTTGTTGCTAATTCATCAAGCAATATTGCTGCTTTTCCCTTATTTAATTTATCATCATCATATTTGGGTTTTTAAAATCAAGTCAATAATTTCTTCTACTCATTAAACTACTATGAAATCCAACACAACTCACCGAATGAACTGGAAATCTACTGATTCCAAACCCAATCGCTATCAGGAAAAGAATAAACAATGATATCAACCGACAGATGCATTCAGTATTCCAAAAATTAATGGGATTATTCTGATAGAAGGATACCCTTCCATTCACTTTTGTTTGTTGAGCTACAAGTTGGAGTTCTACGACGTCTTCATCACTGTCGTTCGATACTCTCAAGTAATTTCCATTCATGGCTTCTTTAAGCACAAATTAATTTCAACTACATACTTAGCGCTGGAACAAAACAATATGGGATTTAGACGAACTAATTGTGAATATGAAAAGCGAATATTAAACCTCGGGTCAAAGTATAAATGACAAAACTTAAGGCCAAAGTATTTATTTACACATAATATAAACTGATTGGTGATTATTACACTCATGGCAAGGCATTCAACAATTTTTTCATCAATGAGTTTTCTATATTTGGAATTGAAATACGCTCTATCAGTAACTTGATTGTAGTCGTATACATATCGTTGTCATGCATATTGCGTTTTTCCTTGTTCAACTCAGCGGTGATTTGGCAAAATTCATTGAGTAAATCCAATAGCAGAACGAATACAAAATCCTCCCCACGGTTAAGGTGGCCGGAAATTTTTAAAATCGCCAGGAAATCACAGGAATATTGGAAGAAATTAAACAGAATGAATTGGTGAATTGGACGGGGTGACTTACAACTGGATGCCACGATCGATTTGACAGCAATCGCATAATATTTGGTGTAAGTTGACCAGTTTTGCCCTGACATCCACTTAGCACAGCAAGCACTAGCAAGGACAACATTCACTCTGTGCAGAAGAAAGCACAGACAAAGTGGAACTCTACAATCATCGAGGTTGATAAACGGAAGAAATGGGAATTTACTTAATGGAAACGGAACATGAAGCAAGAATTCTTGCAGGAGAGATTTCAAAACTTCAATTATTATCGTCCATTCATTTTCATTGCAGTTCGGGAGAATTTGCGCTAATGCTACAACTAAACCTGTGCTGAATAGTTCTTGCTCTTCAAGCGATAATGAGTCCAATCTTAGGAAAGAAATGGGCAAAAGACCAGGATCGATTAGTGTGCACTTTAACCACATTGTTAAAGCTGTCCCTTCAGCAGAACTGTCCACAAGCTCGACCGACAAATCACTTGGAATGTCACCAATTGTTTCTAATACTTTTGGTAACTGAACTTTATGAGCTTCAATATTACAAGTAATCGACCGTAGGTATAGTTGTGTGGACCAATGGAGACTGGATGTTATATGATCAAACCACACCAACAACTGCTTGGTGTCAGAGTAAGGGTTGGTAAACAAATGGGCTGCCGTTGAAACTAGATCAATCAAGCATTCAGAAACTTTGCATCTTAATTCCAAGCCCATCTTGGATAAAGACAACAATCTCGCAAATCCATACAAAAGACATAGGCAATCCAATAACTTCAGGTCTTCAGATGAATATTGAAAGATTAGGCAGCTGAGTTTGACCGCAAATTCCATTGACACAGCATGATTAACATTTTTTCCAAAAACACAAGGCAAAAGATACGTTTTCAATAAATCGTTGCATAAAATTAACACTAAACCAGCAGTATCTGTAGATTCGTTAAGCAAAGGCAATAAAATCCTGAGAAATGAAAGAATATTTTCATATTCAGTTTCATCATTGAATGTGTGCTCGTTCAGAATCTGTTGCAAAAGTAAAGTTTCATCCCCACATAGCATCAGTCCTGTGATGTACTTAAACTTACACAGGACTTGTGCTATTGCATTATGGTGATCGGCATTAGATAAAATCTCACATGCTAGTTTGTGCACTAGAAGTTTACTTGAAACAATCGCAAGGTCGCAAATTTCACCAGTCAGTTGTGCCACATCCTGATGCCTCCCTACGGTGGATGTAAATGTGTTGAACAAAACGTTCAGCTGTCTACGAAATTTTGTTTCCACAAAACCTCGTTGTTTTTCATCAAGTTTTAATTTAAACTCTAAATGAAAATCAGGATTGACTTTAATAAAAGCATCAAACAATTCCAGTTTAACATCGACTTGCATACTTTTAAAACTCTGAAGAAAATATTTATAAACTGTGTAAAATCTTTCACTGGTTAACCATGTTACTTTTGGTTCATATTTACCAAAGTGTTGCTCCAAAGAAGAATGTAACATTCTAAAAATACAGTGAATATGTTTAGGCTGACTGAAGCAACTTGGATATTGAGTAATGCAGTCCAAGCAAGTATCAACCATTTCAGATGGTATATCTCCACTCCCAAAGCCATGTAGGAGAAATTTGAAAGCTTCCTCATGGCCCAATAGCTGGTATTTCACTCGATGGATATATTGCATAAGATTTCTATGTAGGTTGCTATGATCTTTCCTACTCTTTGTGCAAACTATATCGACCCAATACGAACAAATTTGATTTAAATCCAAAATTAACTCTTCAGTAGCGGTAGCAGTACATTTTGTACCACAGTCAAAATCGAAAGACACAGTTTTAATATAACCCTGCACTTTGCACGCCAAGTTTGTAAATTCTTGAGGAACATGGATATTAGTCGGTGTTGATGCATTCACGGACAGAGAATCAAGTATTTGGGTCTGTTGTTTTAAAGATAAACCTTCAATATTGTCACCGGTATTTACGAGGTCTGACAAAGTATCCGACATGACTTGGAGATTAAGATCCCGCAGTGACACGGAGTAAACATAACCAGGTGGGTAGTATCTTCTTGTGTTTTGCAACATTCGAAAATCGGTGTTTGACAGTTTTGCATGATTAATACCCAATTTGGGTATCAGCTTTTCAATCTCGACACACCACTTTCCAACATAGTCACCTTCTTCATTATGATGTAACAATGCATAAAGTTCATGAAGTGTTGTAAGCATTAAGTCAATAACAGTACCATGAAGGCATTTTTCAAGGGATTCCAAATAAATTTGCAGATTCGACAGAACAAGAGTAACATCATCACATGGTAAAGATGTAAATACATACTGAAGAAATCTTCGAGCCATGTCGTGTTTAAAGCATATATGAAATATTGTATTCCATTCAACGGAGCCAATTGATCTTGCTTTCCCGTCTATGTGACATGAGGCTTGCTTGTTTAGACCAGCCCGCAACAAAATTGAAGAAATTTTAATTTTCCACAAATCCGATTCTTCGTCCGACTGTTCATGATGTAAGCCCCTTATGATGTCAGAAACCAAGTCATCTAGGGAATTTTGCTGCACCTTTCCAATAAAATTGTGCAGAAGCATTATTTCTGCAGAGGGATCCATAAAAACAAACAAATTGTGGACTAATACCGTAATATGACCCTGAATTCTGTTAAAGTGTAAAACAGTCATGTATATGATAACGGGAGAAGATAAAGGTACAATACTGTAAGGTAATATGCTAAATATAGGATAGGATATTCATGTTTATCCTCGTGAATGGGAAAACCTAGGGGTTAACACAGGTAGAACCCAGTAATCCACTGCGTTCAGGCAATGTCCGTTAAGTACCTTGCACAAGGACAAATGAAATGTGACGCACTAAACGGGTGAATCTAAATACAAAATCCCAGTGTGGGCAGTGTTTAGGCATTGTGGACATACCTAAAACTATAACCCTAACTGTGGCACACTGGGTATATTTAGAGGAACCACACTAAACTATCATACTAACCGCTAACCGGTGGGACAAAATACCAATTTGTATTTCACAACAACATATGATATAGTAAAATGCACAAAACATGTACTTCCTAGATGGCTTAATTCATCGTATGAAATATTTGGAAATTAAGTCACCTACCTTTTCTACTTACACCTCAGTTTACTCTGAAAATCATGCACTTATTATTTATAGTATTTCTAAAAAATAACGATCAAGTACTTTTCTTTGCCTGGTTAAAGATTTTTAAGTTTTCATGTAAGGTAGAAATGGGATAAAAAAGTATTTGTGTTCCAAGATTATTCATTATTAAAAATACTATTTTAACTTTATTAAAACAAATCGCGCTTATATTTAGTTAAAAACAAAGATTTTTTTAGTGTATTTTCTCTCAGATAACATTTGGTGCGGTATCAACAGTATTTATAAAAAAATATTTTCACCAAAGTACATAAATTGCTAAGTAAGTGTTTGTTTTTCAAATGCTGGGCCCAAAATTAAACCGGGAAAGTTTTTTTGCAAAGAATCTACTCATTTCATGCAGTAATATCTTTTATTCGTAGGACTTACTTTATTCTTGTATAGATAGGTAAAATATTTTGTTACTATTTATATGGCCTCGGTCAAGTTTTTTAATTAAACACTGCACAACTAAACATTGGCCTCGGTCAAGTGTGTTAGTGAAACAAATATTTCGTACTTTCACAATAATCTTAATGCACGAAATGCATTGTAGTAAAAACATTCACCATAGGCGGGCAGATTCCAAGAAAAATGACAGCTAAATCGAATTGCTGAGATAACAAATATCTTACTGCAGTGACGTCTTACAAAGTCTACAGTTCCACGTACTCCGTTGTTGCCAACTAACCGCGTCGCCGGTATATGCTTGCCACGGCGAGACTGCGCTTGGGGCGATCATTCAGAACGGTGTTGTCATACTCGAGCATGGCCGCAAAAAAACCGCAGATTGTTTTTGTCTTGGGAGGTCCTGGAGCTGGAAAGGGAACTCAGTGTGCGAAAATAGTGGAGGTAAAGATTAAATAGTGAAAGTGTTTTACGTATTTTTGTCACTCTTGTGTAATAAAAAGTTATAAATGAATATTTTTAATAAATAACTCCTGTACCTGTACAGGGCTACAGGCTATTTAGATATTATCAGTAATGACGATTGGTACTTCCCATCCCCTATTGTTGGGGAATCACCTTGGGTGCTCGCCAGATTACCTTGCCCATTAAACTGAAAGGAAAAACTGCTCTGAATGATTGCATATTTTCCTAATTGTTAACCTATGAGTTTAGTGTTTCTATACTAGGATAGGATAGAATAGTATATTTATATTTATCTCTGTCAATCGGAAAACCAAGGTGATTAATACATGGGCAATTGTCAGATCACCCACCAACGCTTTATTGGAGCTATTGTACAGTGTTAGATAAGATTCAATTGTTCCTTCAATGTCCATTGAGTGCCTTGTCCAATGACACAACCGACTAGCTACCGACCAGTTTCGAATCTGCAACCTTTTGCAAAAATGCTACGCATTGACCCACCAGACTTATCTGGCGGACAATGCCTTATTATCAGCATATTGTGATGCATAACAACCTATATCAGTTTTAATAAAACCCTGTGACTTGCGAAGCCCCTCATCAGACTGGATGCAACCTTAATTTAAAAACCTAATGTTAAATTATTAGCTGACTTTAATTAATTATCTTTCGATATTCAGAAATTTGGCTACACCCATCTATCTGCTGGTGACTTGTTAAGAGCCGAGCGGAAAAATCCAGAATCGGAAGTTGGGAATTTGATTGAAAGTTACATCACAGAGGGGAAGATTGTTCCAGTGAAAATAACTTGTGGCTTGCTAGAAAAGGTGTGTTTTGCTGTTTGCCTGGACTGTGCTGCTGTTCGCATATTCTTGTGTTGATTCTGATAAATGTTAATTGATAAAAAGAACAAACACAGTTTTTCATCAATTGCTTTGTTAGTTAAAAGTTATGTAAGTACCCTACAATGATGGAGTTCCAGAGTTTTATTAACATAAAAATTACTAACCATTCTTGATTTTTGTGTTTTTATTTCATTCCTACGTAATAAATGTACTGATTACAAAGACATACTGTGATATATATGTACTGCAATTTCCTGTGCTTTTGGTATGTCGATTCCATAGTACTTTGTACACCATATTACCAACTTATACATTGAAGGCAATATCGTCCTCGGAAAACAACAAATTCCTGATCGATGGGTTTCCGAGGAACGAAGACAACTTGACTGGATGGTCTGATCAAATGGGGGACAAAGTTGAAGTGAAATTTGTACTTTACCTTGATTGTCCAAAAGAGGTGATGATTTGTTTTAAAACAGTATCCTCAATTTTACACAATAGCATAAGTATTTTTATATTAATCCCATGTAGAGGGACAATGTAGCGGCTTCATGGTTTGACCAACTGCACACAACTGATTCACTTGTAGTTTTAATCACACAATCTTATGGGCTTATGGCAAATAGTTAAAATATCAGTATTTCAACAATTAAAGTTTAAGTATTAGTATTTTAACAATTGATATAATGTGATAGTAAATAATCATCAATTTATTACAAAAATGTCGTAATTGAGGAGTACATTTTTTTGCCATTTTTTTCTCATTCAGCCTTCCCTGTGTTTACCCCAATCACCCTCAATACTAATTAGGTTTCTTCCAACAGATATGCACGGAGAGGATATTGAATCGAGGGAAAACCAGTGGTCGAAGTGATGATAATGTGGAAAGCCTGCACAAGAGATTTGAAACATACGTCAATGAAACCATCCCTATTATTAAGCATTATGAAGCAGAAAACAAAGTTCGCCATGTATTAACAGAGGTGTCAGCAGACGAGGTAATATTAGATTCAACCTGTTTAATTAATTTGTATATTGTATTTTGTGGTGAAATTTTAGTAGCTGTCGTTTTTCTGCATTGTTGTGTTCCCAAGAAATGCAGTTTTGAGACTATGCCCTGATTAAGTGGTCTTAATTGGATCATTTAAAAATTGAAGTATGTGTCAAATACCAAGTGCACTACAATAGGTGATATTGATTTACATGTTGTAACCTGGCAACCAGACATTTACATTTGTTGTAACCACCATTGTTGTCTGTGATATGATACGATAATAACATATTCAGGTTTATCCCCGTAAATGGAAAAACCAGGGAGTTAACACACAAGCCAATCGTCAGATTACTTCTCGGCAATTGTTGGTTACCAGAGCTATTGCAGTGTGTTGTGTATGATAGAGACATTTTTTTAATTTAATAGAACCAATTAATCCACTGGTTCAGGCAATGTCTGTTAAGTGCCTTGTCCATACAACTTACTAGCCAGTTTTGAGCATGCAACCCTTCGGTTGAAAGGCAACACATTCTAATCAATCAGACTAATCGGTCTGTCTAGTGAGTTAACACATAACTACTATCCTAAGTAGTTTTGAAGAAAGAAAGTTTGATTTCCGTCAAAACTAATAAACCCACGCTTCTACCCATCGTTCTTAACAATACAAACATTACCTTAATATAGTTGGTTGTTAATTACTAAAGAATATGCTGAGCTTCGGCAAACTGACTGTTAACATATGGCATTCTAAAATAAGCCTGCTTAGGCTGGGTGTCTTACATCTAAAGTGATTGTTTTAAACATGTTATTGTTAAAATTCTGATACCAGATTTCCCCCAAACTGGGCCAATTATCTACTGCGCACTTAAATAGCTAAATTTTTATTTGTTTGTTAGGCAGGAAGGCAGGATGTAATCATCCTAGAAGACTGACAGTGTAACAATATACTTATTGAGTATTGTTTTCATTGTATAATATCCGTCTTACAGCTGTACATTGTACATACAATATCTTACCAATATATCTTCTTACAGGTGTTCGAACGTGTCAAGAAGCATTTTTCCTGATAGAAGACGCTCACAGCTTTTATAGTAGACTAATTATTCTGTATAATCATGTTGTTAGAAAGTTATGAAATACCGCACTGCACTATGATATAGAGCGCTATAGTGTGACTTGAATCCTATAACCCACAAGCTATTAAGAATTTTTATACCCGATCATGTATCTTTTGTATCAAGAAAAAAGTGTTATTTGGGCATTTTAGATTTAATATATGGAAAGACAGATAAAGTTTGCATGAGCCTACATTCCGAGCAGTTTTTCTTATTCTATGTTTACCGTGTACATTCATACCTACAACCCAGTGTAGTAGGTCTGGCTACCCTGAAAACCTAGTGGAGCATACCCATTTCCGTTCATCTATGTGCATACCGAAGCAATAAGTTCCAAGTCTGGATTTTTCATGTTTGAAGAATGGAATCAAAATAAGAGTTCCTTTCACAATTTCCAACAATTATGCTGGACTATAATCGTGTTAACTTTATATTGGTATTATATGCATGCATAGTGCAAATAAATTAAAAATTACTGAACAAATTGTAATTGAACTTGTATAAATTAGGCCGGTGCGGTGTTTTTGATAGGCTTGGAAAATGCCAGCAATCTAGATTAGTCCAAACAAACAATTTTAGAACATTCTAGAAAGTCTAGGTATTCTGGTTCGTGCATCTGCAATAGGAAAAAAAACTGTAACCAATTTTGCCTTGCGTGGGTAGTTTCTTTAAAACCACATCTATTTTGGTAGAAATATTTAAATGCTTTTTTAAACCGAGTTAAGTTTTAAACCCATACTAGGTTCGTCACTAGGACCGTTTAAGTATAATTTGGTATCTGTATCGGTCGCGTTAACCATTTGGCCACACGACCGTACAAAATATAAATGCTGCGACAACTATCAAATCCGCTTCCTGGTGACCTGTATGGTTTTCAACTTCATGTTCATATGTTTTGTAAGGCACAAACGTCACAACCAATCTGCATAAATATAACCGGATCTTTGCTGCAACATCATTAGTATTTTACATTTGCTCGCCATCATCTTTTGGCTCGCTATTTATTATTTATTTATTTTAACATTTTTTGTTCTTTTATTTTTGTTATTTATGGTGCACTATTGTAGTGCTACCTTTCACACTGCTAAATAAGTATTAAATCAAATGAATTGGTGTTTTGCAATATCTGTGTTATAAATAGAATATTTCATATAAATAAAATATGAGCTATTGACTAATTTTACCACTTAAATTAACCTTACTGTTTATAATTAGGTTACATAGTAGTTAAGCTACATTTACTTTATTTAG
>CH002300.1:1315520-1338778 GCA_000149265.1 Ciona savignyi
TGCTTGACGATCGCGTTGTTTTTTATGGATATATCAAATAACTTTCATTTCAAAATGAAAGAAGGTGGCCTACCTATTTAAAGACGAATGCTGTCGACATCGTGCTATTTTGGGTGACAGCCAAATTGTACAAGATAGTGACTAAGAAGGTTAAAAGAACGACAGCCGTTTACCCAACCGCTTACAGGACCGATCCCAGGTTACAGGACCGACCCCAGGCCTATAATAAGCATTCCGTCAGTTTTTTAACCACGCGACTTGCTGCAACAGAGTTTTTATCATCCCGTACGACTACCATTTTATAAGCGACACTTTGACATTCACTATGTTTTCCCGTTGTCCTTGATACCCATATAGTTCTTCTTTCCACTTCTTAAAATCTGCAATTCTCCCGATTTCGTATTGTCCCTTTATGTTTACTCTGCCAAAAAGGCTTACTAGAACAGCAACTGGTGGGTTTAACTTTAGAGTCAGCAACGTTCCGTTCAGTTTTATATTGTTTTATTTAAGAGTATTGTTTTTTTTGTAATATAAGATTAAGCAATTTATTAAGCACGGTAAGAGTAGCAAAGTTAATAAATTAAACGCACCATCGGCTATGAACGGGCGACCCGAACCGAAAGTTTTTTTAGCCTAAACGTATTCTTTGTTTATTCTTTCACTTTACCGAACGTGTTAATTGTATCTTATTTATCGCGAATCTGTTTGTTACGCCGATATCTATATTTTGGGGGAATTTTTGACCCCTCTGGACGATAGGGATTTTCTCCAATGAAATATAGAATAGTTTGCCCCCCGTTAACAATAATAGTGTTTTACTTCATTTATCCCACCTCATTGTCTTTCTAGATAGGTCAAGGCAAGTTATATTTTATTGCAGCTTGATATATAAAAATGAGAGCAATATATGCGTTCTTCGGTTAAAACAAAATGTGACAAAAATATTCGGTCGAATCACACCAAGGTTAATTACTTTTATGTGATAATTTAATCAGAATGCTTGGCAAGCTGTAAAATAAGTTCATCATAGCATCATTGCACAGAGTAGGCTTTTATATACGATTCCAAAGTAGCGTTAACAAAACATTTTTTTGGTTGTCTATATAGGGCTTCATTCCCCTAAAAGGACTGGTGTGTAAATTGTACAAGTGAAACTAGAAACAACGTTGTAATATTTAAGTTCAAGAATTAAAGGCTAATATTTGCTTAGACTTTAAACAGTAAACAGTATAAACAAACGTGAAGAATTGAAATATGTAGTCGAAAATATTTTTTTTACATCTATCTTCTGTGACGTCACAAAACACTACAAACCTTAGCCAAAAGGCATCACAGTGCGACAAAATTTTTCTTGTTATACATTTTAATATTTCATAAAAAAACTTGTAATGGCTTATCTAAATAAAAAAGATTAAGAGGAGGCATATGTTTCTTTTTAAGTGTATCCTCTGGATAATAAAATGTATACTCGTCTGGATAATAAAAAGAGAGGAAAAATTCTTAATAAAGAGAACAAGCTGTTTATGTCGTACCGCATTGAAGTTTAATTTGGGCAAATCAGTTGCGCATTCACATAGTTGTTTAAGTTTTGAAGGTGTGCGGATGTATGCATTGGAATAATAATGCCTTTTTATCCAAAACAGCTGCGGTCAAATTTTCCATACAAACTATTAATAAAAATAGTAAGTCTTTGATAAAAATAGTAATATGGATTAAAATAGAAAGTCCGCCACAAAAAGTGCTGGTATAAACGCTCAATATATACATTTTATCTTTAATTTACCGCGCATTCGTAGAACTGGTCAAAATTTACCAAGCTTAAATAAGTATTTTTTGATCTCTAATATGGAGAAGTTAAAGTAACAAAATATAATTACACGGAATTTTTGTCGTGTCAAAGATACACATGATGACTAGTTTTAATGAAAGATTTGGCATTCAGATGTTTTTAATTGCAGTGTTGAGTAAGATAATCAGGTTTTAGTTCGGGTGGAGGGTCGGCTACAACAAGGCTACACTATTCGTAAGAATATCTCGTGTCCACAGTCGGATTACGAAAACTAATCTGGGAAGTGACTTTAGATCTTCTTAACGTATAAATTTACTGGTTTCAAGCAACGATTTTTAAGTGCTTTTCCAAGGATATTTTAGCGTATATTTCGTGAATATAAAGATCCCCAACGTTTTATCACGAGGTCTTTGTTTGCAAAGTGAAAGTAATCGCGATTGACAGCCTTAGTTGTAGGTTTATTATACGTTTGTGTATTTAGCAAATATTTGAAATATAACCGATTGCCATTTTTAATTGTACAGGTTTTCATTACTATTGGGCCTAACATCTTAATATATACCGATTAAGCAGATTAAAGAAATAAAAAAGTAAGACCGTATTTGGTACATTTTTATCGAGATTAAACCATTATGTGTTACATTGTATAAACACTACAAACAGTTTTCAGTGTCAGTAACGTAGTTACTTATTAACTATCAATGGATTGTCATAGGCCATATCGTTTTTCTCGAACATATGGGTTTTTTTAGAAACTACTTTTTTCAGAAACGATAATTAGTTTGAAACAATGTAGCCTACTCTTTTCAGAGATTTGTATAATCGTGTATAGGAATAGAAACACGGATATGATCGTGCCAAGGATCTTTATTTTCAGCTTCTTCGTCAGTCTAGTTTTCATTTTAAGCTCTTCTGTGGAAATTTACGCAGCCAAAAAAGGTAAAAATAAGCTGTTGTGTAGTATTCTGTGTACAGACATATATATATATATATATATATATATATATATATATATATATATATATAGTATAAGCTCTTAAGGTACAGCAAGTTGTGTTTTTCGAAGGACCCTTCGAAGGAAAAATAAATATAATAAACGATTCATTATTAGATCTGTGTATACTTTCCAAGCCTTGCCAAAAGGAATTACATCTTTGTCCGACAGTTTAGTCTAGTGGTTAAGTGCGTCGCCTTTCAGCCGAAGGGTTGCAGTTTTGAAACTGGTCACTAGCTAGTCAGTTGTGTCCTTGGACAAGGCACTCAACCGACATGAACCCAGCGTCTTAATGGTTTCTACTAAATTGAAGGAACTTTTAAATCATACATAACATACTGCAATAACTCCGGTAACCCGGCAGTGGGCACGAGGTGATCTGACGATTGCTCATGTGTTAACCCCCTTGGTTTTAAAACATGATTTATCTATCCTATTCTAAATGGTTCCATACTGCCGTACACAGGTCATGCGATTTTACAATATTTTAAATGTTTTTATTGGTCATGTTAATTGTGGACACGATGATTATGTTGATTCCCCTGCTACGTGTATCCCCTTTAGCGAAAACACGATTAATTGTGAGGTTATTTCGTATCCAAGTTTTATTGTTGTGTGTTCTATACGTTAATTTAAATATTTTGTTAACCTTTTTAATTTAATAGGTTTGACCGACATTTGCAATGTATCCTTCAATTTGAACCCATTTTTAAACAACTTTTAATCAAATTCTTATTGATAAGGAGTATAAAAGAAAGATGTTTAGTGGCCACAAATACGGCAATCAATTCTGAATCCAATCCCGTTATACCATATACGATATCACGGAGGGCAATAGCACACTACCACACCACTTTATGCCCAGCTTTTGCATGCGTATATCTAGTTTGATTTCAACAACATTACAGGCTCTTGTAAGTTACGGGGACCGAAAGATTTTGAAGTCAAAGTAACGGATTTCGTTGTCACATTACTTTGGACACGTCGATCTTGTTGGAAAAAGTACAACGTTTCGTACGTGGTTGAGGCTTGGTAGGTTGGCTTTGAGAAGTATATATAATGTAGAATTAGAATATTTAATTAAACTTAGGTACAATGGATTTTGGACGTTAAAATTGGTGGCAGTAATATAATTGGTAACGGTAATAAGAACTTTCCTAAAACCGTAAGTATACAATCCTCTTTGTTGTGAGGTAATAATGAAACACAGTAGACACAAGAATAATTTGCATACACCTCCAGTACGGGGAATCAAAAGTGAATGTATTAACTTACTGTTTTTTTAAATGGGAAATAAGTAGGAACCTTCCCACCTCTACCCAGCAATTTAGATTTTAGATATTGTGTTTCATTGGCCAAACATTATCTTTATAATAAATCATCTTTATTTTAAGGCAACCTTCAGTATAAATTGATACTAGTTAGGCCAAAGTTATTAAAATAAAGATTGAATAATCTTTACGCAATTGGCCTTAAAACAATATTCCGTTATCACATCCCACCCAAAATTTAAATACTGAGTCACACTGGTAATGATTAAGAAGTAGGGACGTCGATAGAATTACCTTAACGTTGACGCCAAAAAAATGAAATTATACTTTATTTTGGTCACTAGTGGTTTAGAAAGAACAGATACCGCTTTAAATATTTGTTTTACCAGTGCGAAAAGATAACTTAGAGAAGGTTGTAACATATTGACCAATCCTAAATTCCCTTGTATGTCTTACACTCAGTTTAGTGTAGCTATAGGAGTAAGTAAAGTTACATGATTGAATTGGTTTTGTTTATTACATGAATCCACACGTTGGACTAATAATGTTCAAGACTCATTGTAAACAACACGTTTCATTCCACAGCCTCATGTTAGACCCACCCAGATGTTCCTCAAATGTATCCTGGATGCAGCGTACATGTGAGATTAAAAATAATGGAACTCGAACGTACTGCTCACTTCAACTACCCAAACAATTTTACGGTTGGTTGACGAAATATAATTGATTATTCATGTTTATTCCCGCGAATGTAAAAACACAAGTAGCGTTAAGGTACGGGTATAATCGTCAGATTACCTCGCGCCTACCGTAGTCTTGCCGGAGCTATTTCAGTGTTTTGTGTGGTGTGCCAAAGGACATAAACGACTAGCTGTCGTCCAGTTTTGAACCAACCAGTCCTCGGCTAATCGGGCGGACAATACACACAGTTTAGATAACTTTATAGTTGTACGATTGTATTAAACACAATAGCTCGGATATTCCGACTTGTCGTGTCAATATAATATTTATGTTTTATCGGATTCAATAGGAAAACAAAATGGGCGTTATCATATTGGCAATCGTTATTTTGCCTCGTTCCGACCGTCGCATTAGCAAAGCTATGATTGTAGTGGATTGTATAAGACGTTTCTAATGTAATTTATACTAATTTTTTCTCATCTTCGGCTTATGTAATCGACACTAGTCCCCAAATTATTAAACCTTTTTTAAATTCATGTGATTCGATGCAAGGATAATTTTGTATATTTATTCTGTTAAGTGAATTAAATAATCATTTGTTACATAAGTTTGGGACTGATTTTAAAACTTATTTTTCAAAAAACTTAGTTTTAAAACTACTTCCACCTTTTAACACGTAACTGAAAGCAAATATATTCGCCGTTACACAGTCCTACGCAATGCTGAAAATTCATTCGTTTCGCTTCTCAACAGCGCGTTTTAGAGTAATGGCCGTTCTGCAAGAAAATGGTGGAATGGAAACAAGAACAAAATACAAAAGAAGCCAGCCCATTACTGTGGCGCGTGATAGTAAGTTTTAACTTCCTTTTGTAGTAAGACAGAAGAGAATAATATACTTATGTTTATCTATGTGAATGGGAAAATACAATGAGCGTTAATACACGGGTAATAGTCAGATTATTTTGCGCCCACCGTCGAAATACTAGAGTTACAGTGTGTTACGTATGATTCAGACGTTTTCTAAATTTGTTAGAACCCATTATTCTACTAGATTTAGGCAATGTCCGTTAAGTGTCTTGCCCAAGGCCACAATCGACTACGAGCGTCCAGTTTCGAATCTGCATTTCTTCGACTGAAAAGCGACGCATTAACATATCCAGCTATATTCGGTTGGAAGTCTTGTCACGATTTAAAGCAGCGTTGCTTCCCTCTAACTACATAAAAGGCAGTATAAAGCAGTTACTAACTTGCTGGTTATTTCTCAGCTTCCAATTAAATTAATCTTGGTCATTCTGGGGTGCCATTCAACAATGACCATTTGAATGAATATGTTTATGCCTGCATGCACTCCACGAATATTGCCCCGTCGATTCAAATAAATGTATCCAAATATTTCTGGTAAAACATACAGCGTGCTACAATAGCTCTGGTAATCCAAGATCATTTTGTTTTTCACAGGTAATTTTACAGCTCCCCGACTAAACGTCGTTGAAGCCGAAAAAGATTTAATTCGAGTTCATCTCTCCGCTGCAGTCCGCATGTATTCAACTCAATACTCCGTACAGCCCGTTAAAGGTGAATTAAGATACTAAACTGCTCTTTCAACGAATTAAAATGTGGTATACCGCAAACTAATAATCTATGTTTTGTTTAATTTAATATTTTTGTTAAAACTGTGCACATCTAGACCATGTTTAGTTTATTCAGCAAAAATGATATAGTTAACCGAAATTTTGGGTGACAATCCGTCTTTATAGCATACCAATGCGTAGAAATATTCTTGTACTTTGTCTGGATAGGATAGGATATAGGATAGGATATTCATCTTTATCCCCGTGAATGGGAAAACCAAGGGTGTTTACACACGGGCAATCGTCAGATCACCTCGCGCCCATCGTCAGGTTACCGGAGCTATTGCAGTGTGTTGGATATGATAGACACGTTCCTTTAATTTGGTAGAACCTATTAATCCGTTGGGTTTAGGCAATGTCCGTAAAGTGCCTTGCCCAAGGACACAACCGACTAGCTAACGAGCAGTTTCGCACCTGCAATCTTTCGATTGAAAGGCGACGCACTTAACCGTTAGACCAACGGGGCCGGACTCTGGAGAGCATAAACATATTTTATACAACTTTTCAGGACGAAGAAGTGATGACTATTGTAGAAAAGACAAACCAGACAATTTTACCTTAAATCTGTATCCATCTAAGGTAAATATCGACGGATTTGGTTTTTAACTTTGAAATTGTGGTTTTCTCACTTGTTTTTAAGACAAAAATTTGTCCCTGAGTTCCAATTTTGTCCTAGATTCGAATGTAATCTGATTTTAAATTTTAACGTGAATCCGACCGAAAGTCGTTTCTTGAATTCGATCTAAATTGATCCCTAGCTATTCACAGACTGTGGACGTTGGTGATGAAAAGAAATTTCTACTTGTCCTTAAAGACCTCGCTTCAGACTCAGAATACTGCATCCAGGCTGTATACAGAGTAAACGCGTACACTAATAAATGGAGTGGCGTCGGATTTTTGAGAGTAAAAACACGTAAGAACATACTTTGTGCCTTTGAGCAATTTTAGTGTTTGAGCGCAATTTATTCAAATAACATATACTAACTCAAAAACAACTTTAACAAAAAACAAAATATTACAGAAAGTTTAACAAAATATAACAGAAAAACAGACAATCAAAAAATAAAACTTTATCGTAAAAAGATAACATAAAAACAATTCACTAACACGTTTTTTTTTTAATGCCACGATAACAAATTGTGAAAGTGCCACAACGATTTTTAAAAACAAATATTGCCGTTAGAAAAGGTAATATTAATAAAATAAACATCAAAAAGAAAGTTATAGTTCTAAAAGATATTAAAGTGGGATAGGACTAAGACGATTCGTTTTATCGATTTTTCCTGTGTGATAGAGGTTTTGTCACAGGCTTAATGTAGTTATAAAAAAAATTGCGAGAAAAAATAACAAAATGGAAAAATAACATAAGGCAATCAACAAAATTATCTTGTTTCCAAAGTCGGGTTATTGGAACTATTGCAATATGTTGAATGAGAGACAATTATTTGACTCGTCGCGATAACAGTTTTGCTAGCTAGTAACGCAAAAAAACGGTTTCTCATTCTTGCACATGATTCTGAAGCAAAATCAGATATATACATCTATATTTTTCAATTTTAGAATCGGACCCCCAGAAAATGATGTCATTGATCGGAATAATCCTCACAGTTGCAGTAATGATTGTACTTACTGTTTCCTGTTGGAAAGTGATAACGCTGATGAAAACTTTTAAAAGTTTCGTGTACAGAGATATACCCAAGTTTCTGGTAAAGTTCCATTTATGTGTGCAGGTGTAGTTGTTGTAGTGTTGCGAGCGTCCGGCCCGTTGGTCTAGCGGTTAAGTGCGTCGCCTTTCAATCGAAAGGTTGCATGTGCGAAACTGGTCGCTAACTAGTCGGTTGTGTCCTTGGGCAAGGCACTTTATGGACATTGTCTGAACCCAGCGTATTATTGGGTTCTACCAAATTGAAGGAACGTGTCTATCATATACAACACACTGCAATAGCTCCGGTAACCCGACGATGGGCGCGAGGTGATCTGACGATTGCCCGTTTGTTAACCCCCTTGGTTTTCCCATTCACGGGGATAAACATGAATATCCATCCTATCCCAATATAGGATACTCATATCTAATCCCTTTGTGTCAGATACTCATTTGGGCAGCCACATACCAATTATAATAAAAAAAATACCAGCGTTCAATCAAGGTATTGACACATTATTTAACTAGGTTTTAATATAAATTTCATCACCAACAGAACGATCTGCACGATGAACTAACTTCAACGCAAAGTAATGCTTCTAATGGAGATGATTGTGCCTCATTGCTGTGAGTAAACAATTTCAATATTAACACCTCTTACTGTCCTGAGCTCCATCACGGCATTCTCAAATCAAATTAAATCTAAAAAGAAATAATTTGTAACTTGGACCATACCTTTAACACATTCTGTTTTTAATGTGTGCTGTTTTTGCCATTAGTGCCATTTTATGTACAAGAATATGATCATCCAAATAAGATAACTGACCCGCCAGTATCATTTTCAGACCCACGACATTGCTAAAGGTCCGTTTTACGCCACCAGTGGATGAAAACCCAGATTCTTTTCCAAATGGACTATTTAATGAAGGTAAAAAAGTGCTAAGTAAAAATAATAACATTTTTGCTGTATGGTTGAGTGGACAAATTGTAGGGCATTTTTATAGCTGTCGACTAGAGCATTGGGCGTTAGCTAATGGTTGGGGGGTCGAAACCAGGTACTGAGAAGTCGGTTGTGTCTTTAGTAAAAGGACTTGTGTGGCCTCACTTAAACCCAATGGTTACACTAGCTAAAAAGAAATTACATATATAGGCTAACGCTAACAATTTAAGCGCGCACATACGTACAACAAAAACAATTGTGTTGTACAATAATATACTTAAGGCTCAATATGCACTGTGGACATCATCAACGTTGTACCTGGTCTTTGCTCAGAAATATACTGGCCATAGTGGACATTAAACCCTCTATCTTATGCTATTCTGGCAACTCTCTTCTGCCTTTAAATAAACAAACATCCAGATCAACCTTACACAGAAGACGACACGCCATTAGAAGATGACGTTACATCGACGTAAGTAACATATTTTAAATTAAGATTTTAAAGGATTTGTTAAATAATAGTATACAAATCAACTGCTCGTTCACTATAATGCCTGATATTTTTCCAGGACGGCTCTTGGGAAAGTTGTTGGCTTTTTGGATAACTGTAAGTATGACTGTATTATGACGTAATGTTGGTGATTATTGCGTAACTGTTTATGATATATGATATGATATTCATGTTTATCCCCGTTAATGGGAAAATTGGGGGGGTTAAATACACGGGCTATGGTCAGATCGGTGACCAGTCAACTGAACCCCTTACATCTAAACCCCTTACAACTGAGCCCCTACAGCTGAACCCCTTTACAACTGAACCCCTTTAAACAGAACCCTTTTAACTGAAAAGGGGGTTCAGTTGTAAAGAGCTTCAATTGAAATGGGTTCAGTTGTAAAGGGTTTCAGTTTAAAGGGGTTCAGTTAAAAGGAGTTCAGTTGTAAGGGGCTTAATTGTAGGGGTTCAGTTGTAAAGGGTTCAGTTGTAATGGTTCAGTTGTAAGGGGTTTAGTTGTAAGGGGTTCAGTTGTAAGGGGTTCAGTTGTCATGGAACCGGTCAGATCACTTTGCGCCCGCCGTCGGGTCAACTGAGCTATTGCAATGCTGGGTTCAGGCAATGTCCGAATAACCGACAAGCTAGTAATCAGTTTCGAATTAGCAATCCTCTCGCCGAAATTCGACACAATACGTCACCAAGCTTATCAATCGATCTGCAGCTAATACACTTATCGTCGAAACCCCTGAGAACTCCAGTCACGTCACGGAAGTCTCTACTCAAGACAACACAAAACCCGATTCTGTGACAACTGATGACGTAATATGGTCACACGGTTTCGTCGATGACGTAACTGTCGATGACAAGAAAGCATTGTGCGGTAGTAAACGCCCGGCTTCTTATTTGAGGATAGTATCGGTCGACGGCGTCAAACCGTCGCGGATTTCCAATGAAACCGACAATGGGTACGCCCCACGTTGACTACATTATATACACCTCGTTCAGGAAATATGTCAGTAATGATCTTGCGCTATCTCTATTTTTGCATTTATCGAATTCTGATAAATATCTTGTTTTATACAGCATATTAAGATAACTGAACTTCACTATTCTATTATTTTTCAATTTGTTTTGTCCTTATATCATATGTGTCTTCTTTTTTTTAAGCTCGACAATGGGTCAGTTTTGAATGCTCTATGAATTGGTTCCGTTAACCGTTCAGCCGCAGTACTGTTCATTATGTGTCTTGATGTCGTGAAATACACAGAAAAAAAACATATATCTTCGAGGTTTATTGTAATACAATTTTTCTTCGGCTAATATCAATGAAGAGCACTTATTGGAAGGGAACTAACGGGAACCCTAACCCCTGTCTAAGGCGTTATTCAGGTTTTTATAATAAACCTTCGAACACGGAGTGAAAGGTGGTTAGATCGAAAATTCAATGAGCTAAATTAGTTGGAATGTCCAAATAATGTACAACAACTGCGGGAGCTCCGGTAACCCGACGGTGGTAATGAGTTAAACGGACGATTGCCAGTGTGATAACTGATTGAGCTTTTTCCCATACACGAGAATATAAACGTAAATAAATATATATATATCCTTATGTTTATAACGGAAAACGTAGAAGCATTTTAGAACGGGTTGTTGAATACTTAGTATAGTGTGGGACTAGGCAAAGTAGTCACCCAATCCAATTTTAACCCAGTAGATTGATTTGTAGTAAATTTTGTCTTTGCCAAGGACACACCCAAGTACGCCTAATCGTTAAACGTACATGCGCTTTCCCGGGGTGTTGGTGACCAGTCAGTCCACTATCATATCGCAGTTTGGGGTTGAAAAGTGGCTGTTTACCTGTTCTTCTTTTATATATTTCTTTCTTTAATACGTCTCGCCGATTTTCCACTTTCTGTACTGAAAATATGCTTCCGTAAAATGTATGTTCTCGACCGCAGTTAATGGAATAATTGACTTAATAATTAGGACAACGTCCGACCGCTTAGCTTGGTGGATTAGTACGCCGCCTTTCAGCCAACGCTGCAGTTTCAAACCTGATCGCTATCTAGTCGAGTGTGTCCGCTTTGGTAAGGCACTTAACGGGCGTGACCTGAACCCAGTGGAATGGCGGGTTCTACCAAATTAAAGTAATATCTAAATCATACACAACGCACTATATACAATAGCTCCATTAACCCGACGGTGGACGCGAGGTGATCTGAAGATTGCCTGTGTGTTAACGCCGCTTGCATTTTCTCATTCACGGGGATAACCATAAAGATCCCATCTTATCCTATCCTAACGCCTATAAACACAAGGCGCCATTTGTTCGTAGCTTTATTCTAATTTCGATCAACGATTAAATTACTAGTTTGTTAAAATGGACCATTGTCCCATTTTTGAAAACAAGTCTTTATTTTTACCTGATCAATTATTTAATCAACCAAAATACACATAGCCATATGCTAGATAGGTCAAGGGATTTTTCCACTTTAAACAGTTTTGCCTTGTCATCATACAACATTTACATTGTAGATTTGGCATTTACCATATCGTTTCACTCCGTCTATCCTTAAATATAAAGTAGGCCTACTTAAACAAATATTAAAAAATGGAAAGTACATTTTAAATCAATATCTAATAAAACGTGATCTGATTCCAGGCGAATTCGACATTTTGTTTGACGGTGTAGTTACAAAGTAAAGATCACTTGTATTCTTTGCCATATGGTTTCGTTGATACGTTTTGAGTTTGTTTAGTATTTATGTTTTTATTGCCGATTTATGTCTAAAAATATTTATCAAACAACTAGGTTTAAATATACAAACTCGTTGTTTAATATAAGACTGTGGTCACTAAGCCCCTTTATGAATAAAATGGAAAGAAGGATTTTTTTTCTTTAGATATTAACATTTATTACTTTGATGGGGAAACGTACAATGGGCGTTTTAACATGGTAAAACCTGAGCGACCGAAACGTGTTATGGTCAAGTTACCAGAACCATTATAATGTGTATACGTCAAACGTCAGATTAGTTAAGCGCATTTTCAATACGTAACGCGGTTGTCGGTAAAACGTTGCGGTTTGATGCCAATACGGATACATGCTGCGGAGTTTGCTGGATTTGAGTAGCTGAGCGTTATTGTTACCCCGGTAGCTGCATCTACCTCATTTAAATTACTTTATCCATTGATTTTAAGTTATTTATATGGTTATACCACCATGCTTCATATAATTACACGAGATCGTATACCACATCACAACTCAGTTATTGATATATTTAGAAGTTGGATCACTTATTTGGTGATACTTTTTTGTAGTACGTCAAAGCACATTACAACGACAAGTTTTTTTTCGTTCTACGGTAGCATACCACAACTTACTGCAAGCATTTGGTAACAAGAGAGCAATAACACAGCGATACACTGTATCATGTATTGGATGTCTTGCACTAGAATAAAGTTTCATATACATTGTCACGATGATAAATTTTAGTCTTTCATTACATTTAAAGAAGAATAGCACAGTTATTTTAGGTCAAGGCAGCAGGATAAAACGGCAAAACTACAGTAGTTAAAACACGTCGGTGAATAGACACGATTTAATGGAGAAAAACTGACGTGGCCGGTAAATCTTACATTAACAAAAAAACTGCTATAAACGGAAGCCGGTTTTATATTATTTGTGGAAAAATAAAACCTATAATGAAAAAATGATTTGCAATCTTTCTTTAATGTGTGTATCAATGTTTGCAAGCTATCCAAGTGTACAAACGTTCCGACCATTTAGCTCAAGCGGTAAGAATGTCGATGGGTACAAGTTAATCTGAAGAGTGCCCAGCAGTAAATGCCTCTTGGACTTTTTAATCACGAGAATAAAACTTAAATATCTTGTCATATCTTCTAATGCGAGTCCGCTACAATATTTGGTAAAATTATCACTATGCCAATAGAGCATTTTAGTTTTCTTTCTGTCACAAATCGCTAAATACAATAAGACACGCCACTATTTGTTTTTTTTTTCAAAATTAATTTTCCTTTATTTATTTCGCACGAATAAGGATATTTATTTTTATCGTCGCGTTACCGGAGCCAGTTCATTGAATAAGACGATGTTATGCTGCATTGGTTCATTCCAGTAATCGAGTGGGTATAGTCGAAGTACTCTTGTTTATCCCCTAATAAAATGCAGAAAGCGGCGTTAAACCGGCAATATTCATATTCGTTCCCACCATGGGTTAACCAAAGATGTGGTAGTGTGTCCAACACGATGTAGACATTACTACAACATTTATCATAACACGGATATTAAATTAGACTTGAATCTAAGCCTGAATAATCGGGTTTCATTGTATAAGGCTATCGGTCTCGAAAAGTCGCATTTTTTATGTTCCGCAAGATGGCGCCAACAATCTTGGATCTTTCAAAATGAGATAACGCAAAGTGACACTTCCCAAGAAAAGAATTTCGCAATAAAAAAGTTCGTCTTTCACAAAGAATGTACGAGTTGTTGTGGGCGTTAGGGGGTTTCCCATGGTAAATGTGCAGTATACATTTAAACTGGGTTTTTGATCTTCTTATACAGTTGGCCATTAAGCATGATAGTTTTGAAAACATCGAAGAAGGCATTTTGTCTGACTATATGTTGTATTAGCCTAATACTGACTAACATGGCGCCAAATCTTTCTTATTTAAAGGGTATAACTTTCGTGAGGTTTGACCTTTTAAGATTTAAAAACCGTCATTTCTTGTGAAATCTGCCTAACTAGCTTTGGTTAATATCAGTTGCTCCAACTTATAAGAATTAAATAAATATTTCTTGGATACTTTAGGTGCCTTGCACAGAGACCTATCTTTGTTGTTGTGCAAGGGAATCAAACCCGAGATCTGCCGGATACGCTTTAGGCAGAAGAGTTTTGTAACAAAATCGTGCGAAACAAAGGTTGACCCCTTTTAGTCTCGGCAAATATTGTTGCACGATGAGATAACACAACACCTGACTACGCAAAGTGATCACTGTTAATCGAAGCGATGCTTGCTCATATACGCGGTAAACATAGCCCTATGAAGCCTAGTGATAAGCGGATACTATCGTATATTGCTGTGTGCGTAAAGCGTACATTGACAAACATGAAGCGGCGGTATTTTTTTCAATGTGGTTTGAACTTCCGCTCCAATGCAAACTTAACCTCAATCACTAAGAGCTTTATTACCGGCAACGAGGCAATGTACTTGCACGTTGTGACATTATAGACCAAGATAATGCTCAAGGTTAGCGACGGTGTTTTTCCCTGTATTTTAAAAATTTAGCACGTTCTCATTGGTGGCGTTCCAACGATATGGGTGTTGTCGTTGTTCTTTGTTTTAGTTAACACAATAAACTGGAAGCGTACACGAGAAACGAAAAAAGAAAAAAGGAAAAGGACAATTTGTAACTGTCATTTTCCATAACGAAACATATTGTATTTAAAATAAATTGAAATGTGAACTTAAATTTAATGATATAAAGATCTTGACAATTTGATTTCTATTTTTTTAATATTTATAGTCTGTATAGTAGGTAAAGTTTAAAAAATGATTTCTAAATGTTACGTTAACGTCATATAAAAATGGACTCTGTCTGTAAACCTTACCATATAGCCAATAATAAACGTACGATAGAGCGTATATTAAACGTACCAGATAACGTATATATTAAACGTACCATATCGCGCACGTTAAACGTACCATATAAGTTATGTAAGTTATAGGATTATTTCACGGGCGGTATAAATCTAAACTCGGTTTGTTTTCTTTGGACAGGATATTCCAGTGGGTGAAAGGACTCGCGAAGTATAATCGCATTTACCCAGCTTGGCCTATGCGCGCTATGAAAGAAGTATAAAAGCCGTATGAAGTGGGGATTATACAACACGAAAAAACTTTAGAGGACCCGACATATCTATTCTAATGAGACGGCGGTATAACAATCGAGCTTGTCGAATCGTTGCCTAACAGCTCTCTTTTGTTTGCCTGTCGTCTTATATGTGCAGCAGAAGAAAATAGTCCTTCTACAAAGTCAACATAGCCGTTCTATCGGGCGCAATATACTCAGCAGTAGTAGTACTTGTCGACAACGGAAGCGGGATGGAGAGCGTTGGCGGCAGGTGATCCTTTAAAGGAACGGCAATGAGGATCGGGAAACTGTACATACTATTTTTATTGAGCGTGTTTTTCGTTTGCATAGCTATGTCATGCGGGCCAGGGCCGCGACACGGGACTCGGCCATCCGAACGAATCTTGCGACCGCTGTTACGGCAGCAGTATGTGCCGCATCTGTCAGAAGGCACAGTCGGTGCCAGCGGGCCGAGTGAGGGTAGAATTTATAGAAACACCCCAAAGTACAGAAAACTGGAAAGAAATTATAATCCGGACATTTTATTCCGCGAAGACGAAGAGGACGGAAGCGCTAGGATTATGACGAAGGTTTGTGAGATTTCAAATTGATACTAAATATCTTTACTGAAGTGTATACTGTATGTTATATATATATTCGGTGGTTTGCGCACATTGTACGAATACCTGCGTGGTGTGTTTGCCCGGGTTACGTCATTTTATTATGTTTACGATGATGCTCAGCTCAAAAGTACTTAATCAAGGCATCAAATTTCAAAAATACACGTCCATAGTGCTAAAATGCGTGTTTTCAATCGGTTAAACATGGTTACTGCGAATGACGGTCATTTATTGACACGCTTGCCGCGCCCTTTCGCCATTTTCTAACTTGAATCGTTTGTACATGGATAGCAAACACGCTAAACAAACTTTAGTTTTATGAAAGCAAAATAGCAAATGTATTTTCGGAGTGCGCGACGCGGGTTGTGCAATAGCCGAACCGCATGCAACTTTTTTGTGAATAGGCCGCTATGTTTTTGTGCGGGGAGTTAATATTTAACGTAGTGTCCGGCCGGAACCTGAAAGATAAAAATCTTTGTTCGCTATACAATGATACTTTTGTAAGCTTATCAAGTAACTGGAGGCTTTTTTGTGGTGTGAACAAATACGAAAGCAGTGGCTGCGACTAACTATTGCTTTTAGTCTGTCGATTCCGATGTCTACTGTGGATCCTAAACGACGGCTACGTGTTCCAAATACACCTCCAACATGACCGCAAACGTCCATGGGGGCGTTTTATTTGACTTTGCTTACCGCCTGGTAACTCAAACATGACTTTGAAGTTCAAGTGGAGTATAGACCGATGTACACACGTGGTGCAAATGTTGGGAAATGGGACATCAGTGGAACGATTATTCATTCGCATTGGGAGAAACGGTCACGTTGTCGCAGTTGAAATTGTCATGGTCGAGGAATGGAATTAGTTTAACGGCAAAGGGTTGACCGACTGCTTGTAATTCCTATTTGCCGACCGAACCGTTTTCATCACACACACTAAGCAGTCTCAATCAAAACACAATGAGGCCTCAACGAATCGTGCTTCACCGTTTTCCATTGTGACCGCCACTTGCCCCTAAGTTCGAGCAGCCCTTCACGTATTCAAGGACTGTTTTTTCACACAACAAGGACCTGCTCTTATGCTTACGTGCTTCGATTTCGTACAAGAGATTTCCTCACTATTTGACCTTAAGTATTCCGCTCAAACTCGAGACGCTGTTGATCTAGGTTTTATCATAATAGAGGCCGTTATTTGGTGACGTCATTTGAACAAACGCGGTTTCTTGAATTGCCTGCTAAAAGCCAGACGTAAAAAAACAAAAACTCAAAATATAGTAACCACACCGATGTCTTAACAAATATGAAACTGGTCGAGGTGAAAACGTAACTATATTCACACAATTTTAAACCGACTGTTGGTTGCGGTAAAAAAAAGAAATTCCATGAATTTTAAAGTCTAGCGCTATCTTCGTTTCTTTGGTACACTGAGTTAAAATTATCTGGTAATATAATAATAAGTGCGTAAATCATTACATTCCTCAGAATCGTTTCACTTGAATGCTACAACCATCTTTGAAAAGAAACTTTCTATTTGCACGAACTAGGATTTCTATTTATATGAAACGAGGAAATTAATTGACGTTTCTGTTCGCAACGACACGTTTTAAACCTACAACAGCTCGTTCCTATAGGCCCATATATATATAAATATATATATATATACCACATGCTGTATATTAACCGACTGTGCCAACCGTTCGACCACACTATATGCGTAATCTAACAAATAGAGATTTGAGTGTCATAAAAAATAACACCAACCAAATGTGTTCCAGAGGTGCAAAGATAAAGTGGATCTTCTGTCTACCTTGGTGCGGAACCGATGGGCAGGAGTAAGCTTACAAGTCATATCGGCGTGGGATGGAGACGGTCTGCACCCAAGAGGTTCACTTCATTACGAAGGTATTGGCTACGTGTGCCACCATATCTTGCGGTATATTAACCCGACCGATTAGCGCATTCGTAACGTGTCGTACCGACAGTGGTAAGGTGGCAGGTACACAACCAGTATTCCGGCCGCCATGGTATACAAAACGCGATTATTTCGGTGACTCGAAGTAAACTGACGATTGTTTGTGTTATACCCCCCTCCCACGTTTTTTATTCCCGAAGATAAATATTAATAATATGTATTTCAAAATACTTTTTATATTACAATGACAATTTTAAATGATTGTATTTTAAAACGCATCATTGAAAAGCTAATATTTTGTCGCGGTGCGCTTGCTGGTTCTTTCTCTAATTAAGAATACCTCGAAAATAAGTTTCTGTTATACAGCAATGCTGGTCGTATAATGAACAACGGTAAGGTGTGCCATTTATCCAAAATAACTGTCGCAAGTATTCCAATGTAATCGTGGATTAGATAGTTTTAGTTATTTGACAGCATCTTTTAAAAAACAAGCCGTACCAAGATTTAAAAATATTATTCTTCGAGACGGCGTTTCAAACATAACGCAGATTTATGAGCTGTACATAAAATTAGGACTTGGCTTGCGAAATAAGGAACAATATTAGCTGTGCAATAAAGGGTTTTAGCGATCAGGTAGAAGTTTGCGTTAAGTCTAGAAATTCGATACCATACAATGAATAAAAAAGTTAAGCAAACACCACCCTTAAAAAACCTAATATTAGAAGCTGCAAAATGACAGACGTAGCGACGGTTTAGTCAATTTTATGGATTTCCGATAAACAGTAACTGATTTAAAACAAACGCAAGTTTCTTACATGGTTTAGGAGCAACAAAATAAAGTTAACACTTAGCCGTCCTTTCACCTTTACACGAAACATTGCATTTTGTACCAGGTTTAGCGGATTGACACATTTGCCACGAAATAATGTAACATAAAATATTGTTGGTTGTTTTAAATTTAATTTATTGGATGCGGTATATTTAATTTAAATACAATTGTAATATATAAATTTTGATCGAAATATTAGATAAAAATAAAATTGCCTTTTAGCTGAAGCAGGTCATTCTCGAAGATATTGATATAAAAACAATGCGTATGCGCAATAAAAATGATGTTTCTTAAATGAGAATTCTATTTTGTGGTGAAGACGTAAGGTACTTTATATTGGCAGTGCACGATATCGCACAAAAATCCGATTATGGTTATTCTTGTGCGCTTGCTTAGTTTTTCTCATCTTCACTACAGTTTAAACATCAATATAATACAAACAAAAGAAATAAAGCACTGCATATACATAAATTTGATATTTATTTAATTTTTGTTTTTTTTATGGTTTGTTTGATTTTTGGTTTTTACCGTGGGAAGTTTGGAACCGGAAGGAGCTTGTCACAAGATCCGATTTTAAATGCCATACTGTATGCATCGGTCGCACCCACCATTCGGTCGAAGGACAATGTTTTTTATCTGTTTAAAATTTTGTACTGCAAGAGCTCGAGTGGAGATCAGTGCTTCCAGATTCGAAACCGATCAAATTGGTATATCACGAACTTACGTACCTCGGCCGTAAAATTTAAAAATGATAAATTAAAAGGGGGGCCTTTACGCATTCTAGCGAGTTCAACATAGTTGTTAATAAATAGATAATAAATTTCAGCCGAAAGTGCATCTATTCTAGAGTCTCTTCTATGCCACGCTTTATTAAACAAAACACACTAAAAAATTAACATTCAGGTGAATATACTCTAAGTAATATAACAAGCACAAGCTAACCCTGAATATACTCTCAGGTCAAATCTGTAAAACAAAAAAACGTAATACAGGGGCGAACGTGACCTTGGCTAATAAGCCAAAAAATCTGGGCTTGTTAAAAACATCACCATTTTGAAAAGTACGAACCCTTAAGTGTATGTAGGTATTGGTGTGAGGCGTTGTGAAAATAATATAAAGTTTTTATTTTAACAGGCAGGGCTGTGGATATAAAGACAAGCGACGACGACACGACAAAATACGGGCTGCTTGCAAGACTTGCGGTGGAGGCAGGATTCGATTGGGTATTTTACGAATCCAAGTTTCACGTTCACGCCAGTGTGCGTGCGGGTAAGTGGATTTATGCCGGTGTACTGTCATTAACAAATCGTGCTTTTGTTTGCTCGTGATTCGCTGCGTCCATTAAAACTGCTAAAGCCGACACCCATTACACTAACATTTGCAAACCCGTTATAATGTCAAAGCAAACTTTGTTGGTTTAATGTACAGCTTAATGTGGACCCGAATTCGCAACTAACGGGGGCGACGTCAGCTTACGCTGACACAGATCGTGTCGTCGAAGTGGCAAAGGATATTAGTCACCGCATACAAAAGTTGATACTCACGCGATTTTCTTTGAAGCTATAGTTCACCGAGATTAAATCCACGTGTGATCCAAATTTCCTAAACCCCCGGCACTTGATAAAAGAGTCAGCCACTACATCTACAAAAGTAAAATTAACAAAACTTTACACTAACTAGTGCAAATAGAACAGTTTTCCCATTAGCAAAAAGTACGTTTGATGTTCAAATAATAACTTACTTGTCTTTAGGATTTATAGTAACTTAAGAGTTATCAAGAATAATAATACTGCAGAGCGACTGGTACTCTTTCATATATAAATTTATTATATTGTTCAGATGGCGCTGATGCTGTGAAGTACGGTGGCTGTTTCGACGGTACAGGCACAGCTATGAATGAGAGTGGAGCTCTTATTTCAATGAACAACTTACAAATCGGGGACAAAGTATTAGCAGTGGATCGCTGGTCCGGTCTGCCTGTATTTTCTGAAGTAATACTCTTCATGGATAAGCAACCGACAATTGAGACCGAATATGTTGAAATCCGGACGCATCAGCAAACAATTCGACTCACATCAAACCATTTGATTTTTGTAACAAAGTCAAACAATTCAAATACGTTTTCAACGAAAAGGCGGGCAGTTTACGCCTCTGATATAATAGTTGGTGATTTCGTTTATTTAACCCTTCCAATAAGTGGGCGGTTTGAAATTACGCCATCGCGTGTTGAAATGGTTGCTACGGTAACGAGGAGTGGTGTGTACGCTCCGTTAACTGCGCACGGTACGATTGTGGTGGACGCAACGGTTGCATCGTGTTATGGCTTTATAAATTCGGAAACACTAGCCCATGCGGCACTTTATCCAGTAAGAGCATTCCCATCTCTGAGAACGGCTAAACGTAGCGTTGGAATACACTGGTACGCCAAAACACTCGCAGATATGGCGCGTAACCTTTTTCCAACTTACTGGATTAAGTTGAACTGAAATCTTTTGCACATATAAAGCTTCCTTTTTTCTATCCTTCAAAAGTTACTGTGCTATTAACATACTGCTTTATTTCTACACGTACTGCGCCGTTTCAGGCTGTACAACTTAACAAACCTGTTATTAATTAACGCCTTTAAAGAATTCATTTATTTTATAGAAATTCCATATATTAGCTTGGTTCTTACACCAGTTTCACGCACTATATTTCTTGTTTACAGTGTTTCCACATCAGGTCGTGCTTCTTCCGTAATAAAGTAGCCTACTAGAATATACCGAAGGTTGGCAGGTTGTGTGAAAATGGTTAAGAACATCTGAAACAGACAGTTTCAGTTACCGTAGTGGGTCTAAAGGCCGGGGTAAACTCACGCTTGGTCACTGGCGGAAAAGTTTTTTTTTTAACATGAGCTGGCGCATGAGTTACGCTGATTATTGTAAAAAACAAGAAGGTAGATCAAAATAATGACTTCCATGTGTTCTATCGACTGAAATCTGTATATTTAATAAAACTCAAGCAAAGCAGTCGTTTTCAAATTGTCGTTATGCGCTGTTTAAATTCCGCTCTAGGGAACGTGAACGCAAAAGTGATTTGAATCTGACTTGGGATTCGGTCAACGCCCATAGTTCAATGCCAGATTAACCTTTGGCAATTAAGTCATGCGCCTTGGAGCCTAGAACAACCTAAACCAAGTTTTTTGTACTATATTTCTGTTGTAAAATTTTACCTTCATTTCATCAGTGAACCGAAATACTTTTATTTTTAAACCTCCAATTAAACTGTACGTGTGATCCAACAGAGCTTTAATCCAACGATGACTTCCATTCCAAACCCCTAGCTTAGGACACGACGAATGCCTAAACCTAATATACCGTTTTTGTAGATGTTACTGTATTTTTCTAATATAACTAGGCTTGCTGAACAGCCCAGCTAGATTAAGTAGTAAATAATAAAGATTCTTGGTAATAAATGGTAAATTGTATACGAGCAATAGAGAAGTGCGCGATATCAACACACAGTACGACTACTTTTAATTGCTTATACCCACTGTGTATGTGCAAATAAGAATAATAAGATAGCATGAATTCGACACTACGGCATAAATATTTGGAATACTATGCAAATTCGGTCATGACGAGTTTTTTGCATTTTCCGGAAAATTTGATGTTTCGTTTATAAAAGACGTCGTTTCTTTTAGATAATTTTGCTGCTTTGGTATCACGGGATGCGGCTTTAAATTAAGCCCAGCTTTATTCAGTCCTGCCCTGGGCGTTGGATTTAAGGGTGTTAATGCCGTTTTACTGGCAGACGCCGGGCGAATGCTGTTAACTAGCGCGCGCACTGGAACGTTAAACGCGGTCTTCGGGCGCGCCTGTGAAGTCTGCGGGCTCGGGGCCGTGTCGACCGGGGCGAACGCGTGTGAGTTCTCGATCACTTTAACACGCTTATCGTTGAGACGCTGCGATAACGAAGACACGTTTGGCAAAACTTTGGTCGGCGGGCGCAGCAGGTTGCTGTTGTTGTTGGCGTTTGGTGGAAGAAGAGGCGACTTGGAAGGAGATGTAACGTCATCGCCTTCAGCTGTGGAATCTGGCTTATCCAAATCACCCCTAGCCTGAACCTCAGAATCAGGATCTTTATGTTCAGTTGACAGTGGGTTTTCCTCAATTTCAAGAGTTGACGACACAGGCTGAAGTTCAGCTTCCACCTCCAGGTTATTTGGTTTCAAATTATCATTCGATTTTTCTTTTTCGCTGATAACCACTTCTTTCTTACGTTTCAAGGAAAAACCTTTCCAAGCATCCTGGTTAAAACAAATATGAATTTATATTTAAATAAAACAACACGCTTTGCGGATAGGGAATGTGGTTGGTTTCATGCTGGTTTGTTGTGTCCTTGTGCAAGGCACATAACATACATTGCCTGAACCCAGCAGATTAATGGGTTCTACTCAATTAAAGGAAAGTCTAAATCATACACAACACACTGCAATAGCTCTGGTAACCCTACGGTGGGTGCAAGGTGATCTGATAATTGCCTGTGTGTTTAACTCCCTTGGTTTTCCCATTCACGCGAATCACATAACTATCCTATCCTATT
>CH002300.1:1355761-1372572 GCA_000149265.1 Ciona savignyi
TCGTGGTTAAACATGACTCATAGTATCCTATTCTATATAAACAACCAAAAAATAGATATTTAACTAAACGTTTAAAGTTCTAACACTGAAGTGTTTATTTACCCGCTTCCAGTGCTGTTCCCACACACAACCTGCTCACCATCCACATCATTGAAGTTTGCTAGAAATGTTTGAATAAATGTATTCCTTTTCCATAATTTTTCAAAATAATGTGTAAATTAGCAGAAAGCCTATTATAGAGCGAAGAAATAATAAAAATTGGCAGAAACATCATTCTAATGCCCATGTAAAAGAAACAAAGGCTGACAATTTTATCTACATAAATTGTCCAATAATTTATGCTGGCAGAGTTTAGCAAAGAGTTAAGTTTATGAATATATTACAGTGAATATTAGCCCATGATCAGACAGCAGGTAATTTGTCATTAAATTTGGAAAGTATATGTAAAAGTTCAAATGCTACAGATATTTAAATATATTTAATTGTTAACACTAAAATTTAAAGCAAGTACTGGTATATTACACACTTGGTAACAAACTGAAAAGTGTAATATAATTGAATGATTAGTGTTTGTTTTTAAAATGATTGTACCAGTACCTGTTCTGCCGACACAACAGTTTAAAATATCAGCTGCTTGACTTTTACTTTAAAAAAACATTTTGCAGTGTAACATTAACATAAATATATTCGCACATTCATCAATCAAACCTGAATCGTGAGTGAAGTTAAAATATTGCTGATCACTAAGTCCAGAAGGAGGGTAGATGACACAACGTCTTCTCAGCACTCCTTGGTAGGCTTGCAGGGCAATGAGTGACACAATAATTAGAAGAAAGCCCATAATAAACATAACTTCGCCGAGTGGTTTCATCGAGTGGAACAATGCGTTCACAATAGTTCGCAAACCTTAAATATTAAAGTACATTAATTTTTCATTACCTTATTAAGATGTGAAGGTTATTAAATAATGTTAATAACATGGTAGAGTCTCAAAGACCTGTCTAGAGAATGTAATATGTCTAAATTTGGATTATAACCAAATTGTAACAAAGTCTTAGCTTATGTGGATAGAGATAAAGCTATGGAATCCGTTGGTAGGTGCGAGGTAATCTGATTAACCATGTGAGAATGTATCCTTTCGTAAACGCAAGATATTATAATGAACTGTCAGACAAAAAGTTAATAAAACTAAAATTATCTACTAGCTAGTTTTTTTTGTGTTTTGTACAAGGCACTTAATGGACATTACTTGAACAAAGTCCAATATTGGTTTGAATGAAAATATACCAGTGTTTTCACGATACACAACACACTGCAATAGACCCAGTAACCCACATATAAGCATATGGCTAATTAACTGTGCTGTAATATCCTTCATTGTCCCACCCACATGGATAAACATGAGAATTGTAAAATTAAAATGTTATTAATTTTTAACAAGAAGTGCACGAGGCTCATTACAAGGTGAAAAAAAACTGAAATCAATAAAGCACTAAAACCCAATTTCGGGTTTAAACAGAAACTATATTTAGTGTGTATAAATTAGTCACAGAAAGCTTTTGCACAACTACATTAAATCATAATGTCATATTAGATCTCTATTTACCAATACAACCTAATTTTGCTATTTTACATAATAACAGAAGTAAAAAGTCAATGTCTGTATGTACTGTTGCTGTTGTCCATACCTGGTACAATTGATACAGACTTGAATGCCCGTATAACCCGAAAGGTACGTAAGCTGGATACATTGCTGGCAGTTCCTAACAAAGTGACATATCTGGCAAAAAAAGTAATTGTCATTAAAGAAGTACAAGACATGTTCTTACAAGCAACACATTCAAATTTTTAATTTTGCTTCATTGTATGTACTGGGCAGATTCTGTAAGATTGGTCCGGCAGTATATATTCTGGGAGAATAGCTCATCACAATGTTAGGATATTAGTTTTAAGCCAAAAGTTTGTTCGATAAAAACCAGATGCGAGCTTATGAGTTAGGTTCTCAGGCACATCACTTTTAGGATATTAACTAAAACTAGAGTTTTAATGGGTTCAATCAAAACAGTAGGCCTAGCAACTGTTTTATCATACAAAACAACACTGCAATGGTTCCAAACTTGATGACGATGAACACAGTGTATGCTGCCAATTGCTTGTAATAATAGTCGAATATCCTATCTTTTTTGTCATTTTTGTAAGGATGAGGGACTAATATTTGATGACACAAATTGATAATGAAAACTTTAGCAAAGAATGTGGTTAAAAGATGGCTGTTGTACTGACACTGGTTGGATTTTAACATGGTTATTGGAACATGGTTTTAGTAGTGAAATGGAAGCATTTATTAACAAATATTGTCAGATGGCTGGTGAAAAAGAGTTTGTGGTTTCAGGGTATGTCATGTTTATTTTTGGATACCACCCACAATCCAGAGACCAAAGTTATTACTATGTTTGCAGTAAATTTATTTTCCACATGTGTAAAAGATAATCATTAAAACACAATATTGATCATTAAAACAGCACTCACGCAATGATAACAACTATAAAGTCGAGCCAATTCCATGGGTCCCTCAAATACGTGAATTGGTTTAGCACAAATCCTCTCCCGATTATTTTTACAATCATTTCAACTGTGTACAGTGCAGTAAACAAATACCTGCACGAAATAAAACATTATTTATGTAACAGTTACTCAAAATCACAAAGAGTTGGACTAAAATCAGTTTTTCACAAAAAATAATTTACACAGTTGTGTTTTTAAACAAGCTTGAAGCAGATTTTTTTTATGTTAAAAATAAAACATAAAATTTGGGCAATCTTGATATTTTCTTGTGCTCGCAGTCAGGTTATCGGGGTATTATATAATTTTTATGGATTCTTCTAAATTCACTTGATTAAGGAAACATTGTGTATATGGACACAAGTATACAAATATCAGTCTGGCCAAGACCAAGGTTCTCAACCCTGAACTACACAACAATTAAGATTATTTGATATTTTAATACACCAGGCATATTCTACTTTATGTTACCAGATAACAAAAATTAGTTTATTTTACAGTGTTTAAATAATGGGAAAAAACACTGAAAATCACCCATACGGAAATACTTACTCTGCCGCCGGTATTTCTTCATTTAAACCAAGAAAAACACAGTTGACAAGAATAGTTGTCATTACTATAGCATCGAACAATCTAGAAAACTGGTCAAGGAAAGTATAATAATAATTAAAGATATTTTTAGACTTAATAGTAAAAACAAGTTTGCCGGAGTGGTAAAACTTCACTGACATATAGATCAATAGGAGAGGTGTGTGATTGAATACAGGGTTTTACTATTTCGGACTTTTTTTGAATTAAGCAAAAAAACTGTAATTAAATCCCTTGTATACAACACCAAGTAGAATATTGTTTATGACACAACTATGGATACTAATCCAGCCAAGTTTATCAAAAATAACAATGTCAAAAAATCTTCTGTGCAAAACGAATTCAAGAAACTTGCTTTAATTTATATTTTTACCATTGTTGTACATCTGGACCCAACTTATTAATACAGACATAGCATTTAAATTTCCAATACAAACACATCAAAGGATACGGATGTAATATAATCCGAATGGCAAGCTGTCGAAGAGGCTGGAATGGAGAAAAGACAAAACATCCCCGCGCTGCACTGAACCGGTAGATGTAATCGGAACCAAATCTTCTTGTCACCACACAGAATGTCTATGGGATTATAAGAACAATAAGCTTCAATCATAGGAAACAAAATATGAAATCATAACAAAGAAAAATTAAGTCAAGTCCGTATTCAATTCCCTTATATTAATATAGGGAAGATATATGTTATTTGTATTCTAGTGAGTAAACATTTAATTGAGGATATGCATTTTCATGTCCAGTCGTGAGGTATTTATTGTGTTTTATGAAAATACATGGATTTTGATTTTTGATTTTAAATCCACGATATTTCTCTGAGAATTTTCTGTGCAGTACCTCACCAAAGAACACATACATGATACAACTAACATAGGTTGGTTTACACTGGCAACTTTAGTTGGTTTCATACTGGCAACTAGTTGTCCACTATACTACCAACTTGGATCCATGCAAATAGAATGATCAGATTTGTTGCTAATTTCTTAAACGTTAAATAATCAATATTGGCTTGTAGTGTTTTACTGATTTTTTGAAACAGGTAGCTGTTGTCTAGTCAGATAGAGCTCAGCTGTGAACCCAATAGTTACTTGCAAGTTCATTGTGACTTTGGGCATAGCTCTGATAACCTGACATGGGGTCATTTGACAAGTTTCTGTGTGATAACGGCTCTTGGGTTTTTGCATTTACAATTAACTAAAAATGAATATTACATTTTTTTTAATCAAGCCAAGTTTGGAACCCAGAATGGGATCACTAGAACCGTTTTTGTAATAGAATCAGTCATGTTAACCAATCAACTACATTCCTGTACTAAAACTTTAGGATGGTTTTTGTTTATCTTTTTTACCAATTCAAGTTCCAGACAAATGGTAGGCTGTTAACCAAGACCATAATATTTATAGGAGTCGGTGTGTATCGGTGTCGTTAACCCTTCGGCCACACAACTGTTCTATCTTATAATCAGTGCAGTGGCAGATAAATAACCCTATTTTTACCGATCTACCACATTATATATATATATATATATATATATATACCGCATTTTTACGGCATTACATGACAATTGCATTTGGTATGTTAGCATGAAGGTTAAATGCATTGTTAAATAATAAATAATTCGCACTCGGCTGGTAACTTTAAAGCAATGCTGTAATACGTGAAAGCTGAATCTTCCGGGCCACACCTTCTCCTAAAGCCGGCTTCCCCTCAGTACTGGTCGCACTTTACCACACACCTTTCTTCAGGGCTTTATATCGTTCGGTCTTAATTAAGTTTGGATCGCTATATATTGTTCTTTTGCCTAGGTTTGGCGGCCGCGTCCGCTATATTTATTACTTTATAATTCCAGTATGGAAAGTACGGCAGCTGCACACTCGAGTTTTTTCCCCTGCGTCTTTTGCACACTTGGGTAATTTCACACACGCTCGCGAGCTGGCAGTATAAACATCATATAATTTCCAATAAACTTGTAAACCTACCTCTGGACCTCCGGTAATTTACTTTCCGTACATTTTTAGTTGCGTAGATAGATATGTTAGCTGACGGACACGAAGGATTGAGGATAGAATAATATGTTTTTTAAGATTTTGGTAAAACAGTTATGAAAAGAAGTGTGTGTGCACACTTGAAGTGTGCATTCTTGGACGTTTGCACACTGCACACCTAAATATTTGGCGCGTGCACACTCGAGATCTCGGCGAAAATTGACGTACTTTCCATACGGGCTTTATATCCTTTTTTCTAATGACGTGTTTTAACGACTGTTCGTTTTGCCGTCTTTTCCCGCTCCTGTGTCGTGATTATATTCGTTTGCCATTTTTAAAAACTGGGTCAAAAAATGAATAAACTAAACTAAACTAAACTTCCAAAGAAAACATTGGGATTATATGTTCAATTTCGTGTTATAAAAGGGGAAATCCCGCTTAGGTAAATCCCCCAAAATTGTATTCTTTCATTTTATTTGACGCCATTGCATTAAATAATATGCTTTCATTTTATTTGAAGTCATTAGGGAAATAAATTAGATTGAGATGAATATACACAAATTTTCCATGAATAAAATATGAATATGTTTTCTTTTTCGCATTCTTCATTCCTTTAAAACCGTGTATATACTGGCTCGCTAAAACTTACATTCTCGCCTCTTTCTTTGTAATACGGGTCAATATCTTCGATCGGCTTGTTGTAATACTTCTTTTGGAATTTACCGCAGTATTGTGGAAGTTCTTGGCCATCAGCTAGCGTTGGGTCGGGTTTAAGATCAGCGTCGACCAGCTCATCCAACGCACCGGAAGTCCATGAGTGGTTTAAACCTGTACCGAAGTGCAAGAATAAATTAAACAGACAAATAGTTTTAAAAAAGTGGCCCCGAAGTTTTTAACCTTACCCGACACCCTGCCGTCGATATTTTTTGTGCCCCAAGTCGAGCCTGTACCTATTTATTCAATATTTTGTTGACGTGTTATAACGAATGGCGTTTTGCTATCAATTCTTATAATCTTGTCGCCGTAATATAAGGGGACAAAAAAATAAAAAGTGTTTGCGGCATCTTGTGCTCACTCAACTTAACCCAATTCAGAATATCTTATCGATAATCACATGCATATTTTCCACACATTTTCCAACAAAAGGAAAGTTTAAATTAGTTTACATTAAAATTGAGGTTTCTTATTGGTCCGATTTAAGCCACCATAGCTAATAGCATTTGTTTTCTTTCTGTATATTGAAAAATTGCACTGAGGCGTTAAAAAACTAAATGAATCGGGAAATGTACATTGATTTTTAATCTTAATTGTAATTTCTACCAGTGCTCCAAGGACTGGATTAGACAGTGGACCGGGATAGAGTGTGGTTACATATGGTGACATACATGGTCACACATCTAGTCAACAGGTTGATTTTAATCATTTTTACTAGGCATGGTTTTTTTATTCGTAATTATTTTTTAAATCCGTACCACATCCGTTATGTTGTCTTCTGGTCTTCTTTAGCCGATATGAATCCGGCGCAATAACCAATAAACGTTTATTCGAATGCGGCTTTTACTGATGATAAGCTGTGTAAGCCTGTTATATTAATTGGGTTTGAGATATTCCCGTATGGGGTCCCAGCCAGAAATACCCACTTAGTGACCGGTGATTAAAACGGTCGAGTTAAGAATACCATCCCCGCCATCAACTTTCGAAGTTTGTTAAACATGGGTTGATTAATTGAAACACACGTAACCGGTACATATGTGGTTATAGGCTCAAATGCAGCCAGAGAGATCTGATTAAAATTGACCCCCATAAAAATATTTGTGTATTCAACCTATACATCAGATTTTCGTAGCAGCGGAAACTAATCGAATACTTTGAAATAACCAATACAAAAACAGACCTAACCGATCGCTTTTATAGTTGCGGCAGTAAAAGTAGACTTATCGAAAAACAATTCCAGAGTATTGAAGAAGTCCTTTGGGAAACATTAACCTAAGTAGCTTATGTCATATGAATAAGAACTTACGAAACTAATTACAGACACTAAAAGTCAAAGATTACTCTGCGTGTTGGTTGATATATGCCAACATTCAACTATTATCAAACCGTTTGCCTAATAGCGTTGTATACATAGTAATTAAAGGCTATGAGACTTTTGTATATCACAACGCTTCATTTTTTGATTAGTAAGGTACAATTTCAAACGTAAACTGCTATCTTGAATAATTTATACACATATCGAGAACAGACCTTTGAAAACTGCTTGTTTTGCTGCTGAGTTCTTTTCGGCGGATTTAATAAGCAGAGAATGTTTTCGTTTTTGTTTTAGCTGTTCCAGACTTTTCTGATTGAGTAGATGATAACCTTCAAGCTCGTCGACGGTAGATCCTGTGGCGTTTTCCATTTTTATCGATAGTTCTCTCAACGTTTCTTTTCCAATTCCAACATTCCAATCCTTGAAGTTAAAGTTCTAAACCAAAAGGCTAAACTTAGCCAACTTATTTCAAGACTGCCTGCTGTGTTCCGCCACCAAAGCAAACGAATAAATATTCTCGTGATGTAATCCGTTCTTGGATCGCTGTAGTATCAAATTCGTTTTCGTGTTATGTAAAACTGAATGGACATTGAGGATATTGGTTCACATTACAGCATCGTCCTTTCACTAGTATTAAATGGCCTACTTTCGTTTACCTATATAAAAGAACAATTTTAAAACACACTTATCCAGATATTGGGAAAAAAAACACTTACAAACTACCTGGCTAAATGTACAGGTAAAACTACCAACACTGATGTATTGGTTAATTCAAAGTTAAATTAAGTTTTCTTGCTTCACAATCCTCTCGGAGCTTCTAACTTGGGAAATCCTGACTTAATTATCGAGCTAATGAGTTGGATTGGGGGATATCGGCGATGTTATCTATCTGGCAGGCATTAGATGACACCGTGCACCCACTAAGAGCCGCTATTGCATCCGACCACAAGATCGATGGCTGCAATATATTTTATTTGGGACGATACATCAATATTTCATTTTTAAGACTGAAACCTTTGGGTCCAAAAGACCTTAATTTATTAATGACGTTAGAGCAATTTAACAAAATACCTGCCGAGCTGAGTGCCGCGATAGTATAGCTAGAAGTACATTCGGTAAAACTAGTTTACTGCGACAATTAGTGACGTGACATCACTCCTCTAAGCTTAATTACTTCGATTATTGCAACCGAGGTTAAACAAAGCATGCCTGGGGCAACATTGCTTGGTCCTAGTTTAAAATAAGGCGCTTGCATAGTGCGCTTTTGCAGTATATGATAATTATGCATGTATATATTCCAAACCGTCTTATCTAAAAGCGCCCCGAAAGGAGTTTATTTCTCTCCGAAAATTAAGCCTATATTTCGTTCACACATATTAAAATTAAAATCATCGATCAGGCCGTCTCCTATAGATTGCACCAGCCAATAAATGCCACGTAACGCGAATTCGGTATAAAATTAAGGATTAAAAAGTCGATTGATCAAAACTGTCTAGACTTAACGAAGCATATCACAAAACGTTTGCCTCTGACAGAGATTATGAGAACCCAACGGCCTACGATCTTCGCATTACTTTATACATTATTCATACCTTTAACGTGGTAACGCAATTCCGTTTTGTAATACAGTAAGCGCCGTCCAACGCGCAAATACAGGAGCTGCGACTAATCCAAGAAAATGCGAAAAGTTAAAGAAAAGAAATCCGAAAACACTGCATAGACTCACAACTAAGCGTGTGCGCTTTTGTTTTATTTTTTTTTGGCAGCCCATCCTTATTTTTACCTATATACGCTTTTAGTAAATATAAAATTAATTACACTGGTGTTAAACTTATTATTATATCTTAATTAAATATTTTAATTTACAAAGAATATATTTCCATATTTATTTAAAATATGTTGACTAAAATATAATAACAACAAACTTTCATGTATCTTGACTTAAGGCATATAATAACCTTACATTAATAAAATATATATATTATTTATTACGTAACGTCATACATAAACGATAATGACTTAGCGATGCTTATCTTTAGAAAAATTTGCTCTAGATTAAATTTGGTTCGGTAATCATACATAATTCATCGATGGGCGTAGCAATTTTTAACAGTTACGTGATGCGTAGTTATTTATTCCATGTAAAGTATTGGTTAGCTGTAAAAATATGGCGGCTACCGGTTCTTAGTGAGATCTGTCGATAGTAAAACGCAATTTGTGAATGGTGAGAGGCGCTTTTTTGGGTTTAGGTTAATGGAATAGGGTTTCAATGATTTGTCTTTGCTAGATAAGAATAAAGTCGGAATCTTGGTTATAATTAGTTGCGAAAGAACCTGATTTAGCACAAGATTATTAGTAAATCGCCTTTCCGGTATCATTACAACGATTGCGTATATGAATCTACCAGTCCCTTTAATTTGCTCTCGATGACGCTTTTCACAAAGAACGATACAACAAAGACGCTATCTATATCATAAAACACTTTTGTGCGTCCGGAACCAACACACAATACAAAACAACATAGCAGCGATGCTTTGTATCGGGAATCTTAATTGCTACAACACGTAAAATAATACGATGTAGGGCAATCTTAAAATATATATTATGCTAAGATTTAACACCAAGTAGACCTTTTCAGCAATAACCTTTCTATGACTGTAAACTAAGCCGAAAGTGAACGTGACTGCTGGCCTTCTTGCACAACAAGAAAAGACTTATACATAGATAGCATCTCGTGCCTTTCTTCTATTATTTTTCTGTATTGGGAATGTGCCAATACCGTTTAAAAATACACCTGTCTATACCACACAGTGTTCTGGAAGTAACCAAAATATGCAGTTTTAGGCTTAAAACTTAGGCAATCCGTACGAAAGGCGTACAAGTTTAAGAAATAAACATTTACACAAAATGACCGTTCAAACCCTGTTATAGCAGTCTAGCCCGATAACTTGGTAAAAAAAATTAAGTTTAATAAAAAAGATGCACCAAGAGATGTATCAATGTTTAAAATTATAGGCCTATCGACCTTCCTCTAAACTGCATCATGGCAGACAGTTCAAACACCTATATATATATTATGCAACCCTCACGGACATTTTCTTTATTGGTTATTGATCTGTTGTCTTAACGTATGCAACTTCTATATAAATCGATTCCAATTAGACAAAACACGTCACGCACACTTAAAATATAATTCAACACGAAGCGGACAACTGATTTCATCTGTACAGTTGTAAACGTAACTTGCCCCGAAACCAAGTAAAACAGGAATTGTATATGACTTAAAAACCGTGACTTTTACTCCCTGTATCGTTGGCTCAAACATATATAGATGGCAGCGCACACGGTCAAGTAAGTAGTTTTTTCTCAGTCTATTCTGATCAGTTTTTTAATCATGGCAACACAAACTTTCCGATCGCTGAACTACTGAAGTTCTTGCTAAATCGAACTTGTATTACCTCGGGATTAAATATGTAATCTTAATCTGCTGTCAGCGCTTTTACAACAAGGTTTTAACGATCCCAGATCGATCTAATGACTTTAAATCACAAGCTAAATTGCTTGTCCATGTATGTAACGTTGTAACCTCGATGGTTCAGTCAATCGTCTGCTGCCTAACTTGTCTCATCAACACTCATGAAACGCTCATTACTAAACTAAACTTGAACATGATTTGACATGACAATCCATTGCTACTTGTTAAGCGTACTAACTTTGCGGTATTAATGATCATTTAAAAACTAGTAAAAATATTTATAAAAGCGAATGTTTGCTGACAATAACAAAGAAAACGGCGATGCTTTAAAGCAATTTTTAGGTGGCACCAATTAATGCATTCGTCTATTTAAAAACTTCCTATCGCTAATGAAATGCTTAAGATCAAGTAACCAAACTGTTAAGTACCTATAATCATACTCGTTTTGGAACTATTGGAAATCTTTCCCCCGGCAGTTCTATATTCGAAGACAGGCTACGTTTTCCGTGGATAACATTATCATTGGCGGAACCAGTGTAAAGTTTTAAAGCAGCAGCATGTGATACGAAAATATAACGACTGGATAAAACAACATTATGATTAGACCACATATTCTTACAATTCCTACAGTACGGAGTGTTTGTGATTATACAGTGGTCTGTTTATAATCAAATAATCAATGTGTTCAATTTACAGATTAGCGACGTTTTTGTAAAAGAAAATGTTACCCTTACCTATAAAGTACAAGAACCCAAAAATGTGTATTTTTTTAGAGATTTACGCCACCATGCGGTTTATTTAATACGTCATAATGCCGGCTCGTCACGCTTCGCAAGATCATCTGTTTTGTTGAAACGTTGATATGTTCCTTTCACTTGCTGAGGACATGGAAGGTCATTAGATAATAATAATAAAAAGGAACTTAGCGCCAACAAAAAACGCAGCACTAATTATCCGACACGGTTGGACACCATTGAATAACAGCCTTCAGGCTATTACTATTTGTTCCTTTTTGATACGTCGTTTTAAATTGCCGCTAACCATACTGGTTTTTATGTTATCAACAAGGGCCAAGTCAATAAAGAGCAGACGAAAATATTACTTAAAAATACATAGACAATATTAGGGGAGAGTAAGGGTACCTTACATTTTCAAAATAATACCCACGTGATAAACAATCAATTTTTTCATAAATTAATAGAAGAAAGCTTTTTTTGTATAATAGTAGGTTTAACCATCAAGCGATTGTGTACAGCATATATATGGGTAACCAGGTTAATTGGTAAATAAGCCTGGTCGAATAGCTTGGTAGGTTAGTGCTTCAAGCCGAAAGGTTACAGAATCAAAACTAGCTGCTGGCTAGACAGCTGTGTGCCTGTGTCCTTTAGCAAGACACTAAGAAAAGTTTTAGACTGGGGATTAAATGTGAAAACATTGAATTTGCAACCACATTTTAATGCTAAAAACTACATTTGTATAGGTGGTAGTTGACCAGTTAAACTGCCCGGCCTTCACTGGAATGTCCAATTAACTTTTTCAATAAAAATGAAGTTAATATCGCTCTGTTCAAGACCCAACACTGTGAAAAGAACTGTCCAGCTAATTCGTTCATCATGTAGCAGGAAATTTACACAGTCAAGCGGATATTTACAAAAAGGTACCTGGTATCTATATTTTGTTAAATTAGTAATAATATATTTAAAAGTCTAGTTAAAATGGATACCTAGTACATACAGGACTTTAACACTTTCTAAATTTATGAAAACCACAATAATATACTAACAAATATAGAACATGTTATGGTATATGCTTGATTGAATTACTATGCCTACATATAAATTCAGTCAAAAACCACACCACATGTTACAGGTACCGGTATTGTGTTTTGCAGGAAACCCATACAAAGATATCACTATCGGGGTGCCGAAAGAAATTCTTGAACACGAAAAGCGGGTAGCCCTCAGTCCAGCTGCAGTGGCTGTGCTGAAAAAGATTGGCTACAATGTGAACATAGAGAAAAGTGCTGGGGACAAATCGGAATTCTCCGATGCTATGTACACTGAACTGGGGGCCTCCATCGGAAGTAAAAGTGATGTCTTTGCATCAGATATTTTATTGAAGGTAGATTTATTATCTTTTGGTGTATGCTGCGAGACAGTTCATCCAAAATTTCAGTTGACATATCTTGTAAATAAGCAAACTTGACCACTACATCTTTAATCATAGCTTCTGCGAATTAGACCAGAATCAATCATAGTTTCTGCACAATAGAATAGAAATGCTTCTGAGGCAAACATTTCTTGACACTCGTGCTACCTTGCCCTTGCCCCTGCCCCTACTAATGTAATGGACCATTTTTTTGTTTATTGTGGGGGTAGGAAACCAAACCTTGTACCACAAAGTGGAATTTGTTATAATCTGCCTACCAACTAGGTTACTGACTGACTGATAGTAGCCGTGCTAAACTTGATAGGTATATTTAGTTTCAAAAATCTAGGTTAAAGCTTGATATGTTAAATGCCATACCCTAAGAAACTCGTGAAAAGATTGAACAAGCTGGTACATGCCTGGATTAGTTCATATATAAGTAATTCTGATGTCCAGACTATTATTTTTTAGTTTGTTAAACATGTGCTGTAGTTTTTGTTTATATGCAGACTTCTAAACAACAAGATATACAGTTCTATTTAGTTTAATAATTATTTTTACCATATCCACTATGTGAGGTGTGTTGCATTGATAGGCCCTTGAAATTAGAGATGTTGTTGTCAATTGAAATGTTCATTGTTCATAGGTTCGGGCTCCTGAGCTATCTGAGATTGATCAGCTGAAACCAAACTCCACATTATTCAGCTACATCTACCCAACACAAAACCCTGATCTGCTTGAGAAACTTGCACAGAAGAATATGACTGTGTTCGCCATGGACCAAGTGCCTCGTGTCACTATTGCTCAAGTAAGGTTTTTTTTAGAGCTTTAATTTTATATGAATTCTGATAAAGATTAACCGAGTAGGAAAAAACAGGTTGAACGTTTTTGGCAATCGCCACTTTAGTTTAAAAACCTTGTCAGACACTGAAATTTCGAAAAATCTATTTATGTTTAATTTGGCATTGATTTAGTTTAAGGAAACGTGCAGTGGTTAAGTTAAAGAGTTTAAGTTCATTTAACCTAAATTTTTATTGGTTAATTGTCAAGAAATTGGTTACTGGTATGCGGTACCCAGCTTATGCTGCGCTAGGGTTCAAACAAATATATATATATATATATATATATATATAAGTATTAATATATATATATATATATATATATATATACAAATATATATATATAAGTATTAATTTACAAAACTTGTTGATTATGACTTGTGTGTAGCATATTTGTTAAGTTGCATGCTTAATGTAGCTACACAGTGACAATAAATTATGAGTTTGTGTATGGTTGCAGTTTTTAATGTTGACTGCTGACTGGTAAAATTTCCTAAATGGATGATCTGGATATTAACAAAATTAGTATGTTTATAACTGAAGCATACAAATAATTCAGACTGCATCTTCATCATTTTTCACATCTAAATAGGCCTATCCTTTGTAGGCATTTGATGTGCTGAGTTCCATGTCCAATATCTCCGGCTACAAAGCCATCGTGTTGGCCGCCAATCATTTTGGAAGGTTCTTCACCGGCCAGATCACTGCAGCTGGAAAGGTTCCCCCTGCAAAGGTAAGTAGTTTTTAAAAGGTGTAAATACACAAACTAGTATTAAAAAATATAAATGGTCTTCTTCTGGAGCTGGTAAATCTAGCGGATTGTTAATTTTTTTTTAAGCATCTGTAAAGTGAATTTTGCAATTAAAGATTATATGTAAATTTATATAAATAAATTTTACAATAACAGCCTAACAAAGTTTCCAGTAATAAAATTATTAGGATTAAACCCCTGTTTCAGGTTGATTAAACCCCTGTTTCAATTAATTAAACCCCCATTTAGGTGTTGATTATCGGAGGTGGGGTTGCAGGGTTGGCATCGGCAGGAACAGCGAAAGGCATGGGTGCAATTGTGAGGGGGTTTGATACAAGAGATGCTGCATTGGAACAGTTTAAATCACTTGGTGCTGAACCTTTAAAAGTAAGTACTATCAGTGGGATCTGGTTAAATTAATAATGTTGGTCCTCTATATCACACTAGACCCAGGAATGTATGCCTTAAAGGCCCTTTATTCCAAATATTGTGGATAGTATAATTAACTCTAAAATTGTAACCGTGTAGAATTGTGCACCAATTCACTACTGTCCTCAGTTTAACAGGGAAAAGTATCTATTTGATACTCAGCACTTATCAGAGATTATTAGCAGTAAAACAATATAATGTTTTTACATTTGCACCCACTAGTAGTTAATTAGTTATAAAGTTACTACTATACAGTAATTTGCCCCATAAAAAGATACCTTTTCCCTTACACATAGTTAACAAAAACATTTTCCCTCATACTTACTTTCAAGTGTCAACATATTCATCATATTTTTTAATCAGCTTTGACATAACCACCTCTCTTATGGATTAAAAAACTAATTTAAGGATAAATTAAAGCTTTAATGATATAAAAGCAACTCTTCAAATTCCAGGTAGACATTGAGGAATCTGGTGATGGTGCTGGTGGATATGCCAAGGAAATGTCGAAAGAATTTATCGAAGCAGAAATGGCTTTGTTTGCTAAACAGTGCAAAGAAGTGGACATTGTGGTAACCACTGCTCTCATTCCAGGTACATCTGACTTTAACTTGCAAGTTGTAAGTTGTAAGTTTTTAAATGTTTATAAAAAGGAGTTGAAGTATTTTTCCTTTTTGGGTGGTGTTTTTAAGCACAAGAATCTAAATACTGTTTTTTTTTATTACAAAGAATGCCGATTTAAAATGATATTAGGCAAAACACTGAACTAATGATAATGCTAAGCCATCCAGAATTTAGTTCCACTCTGACAACTTAAGACATTCCTACTGTTTTAAATCAATCCATTAATCCACTAGTTTGTAATAATATTCTTGCCCAAGGACAAACTGACTATGCAAGCAGCTGGATTTGATCCAACAACCTTTTGGCTTAAAGTGACCTCCTCAACCCACTCGGCTACAAGACCGGAAACATTTGTAAACACCTACTTCTCCTTGCAGGCAAGCCTGCACCGAAACTCATCACCAGGCAGATGGTGGAAAGTATGAAAGATGGTTCTGTCATTGTCGATCTCGCAGCAGAAGCAGGAGGCAATTGTGAGCTCACAAAACCTGGGGAGCTCTACAAACATGGGGTGGGTAGTTTGGCTGGTTTTAATAAACTTGGATGTGTCCACAATATTTCTATAGAACTTATAAAGTAAATGATGGTGGTTGAATCCAGCTGTGTTCCAACAATTAGATAGCTTAACTAAGAATACGACTTATGGAATCCATCAATCCAATACTGCAAATATAGGATTAATCAAAAATTAGTTGCCAGTTCACAAGTTTTAGTAATAGTATCTAAATACAATAAATATATCTGTCACTCTTGGCTTCCAAAATTGGTGTACTCCAAAGGAACTTAAAAACTGTACACGCTGGTGTGACCATCTTCATGCATATGCACCTAGTTATGTATATGTGTAGCTTAAATGTCCTTTTTGCTGAAACTGGACTTTATACTGCCAATAAGAGAGGCATAAATTTTTCTGTGCAGCTTTGATCTCTCGTTTGTCAAACTCAGTCGCTAAACCTACGATCTTATAGGGAGTGACCATCATCGGTTACACAGACATACCAAGTAGATTGCCAACTCAATCCTCCAACTTATATGCGAACAATATGGTGAAGCTAATCAAGGCAATCAGCCCTGATAAGGAAACTTTTAACTTTGAATTCAAGGATGATTTTTCGTACGGCAATATTGACCATGTGGTATGTTAATTTTGGTAATTTTTTAAGTGTGCGCTATGGGTTTATGAGGGTAAAATCTGATTTATGTATGGTTGTAATGGTGAAATATGCTATAGTTTAATATGTGTAATATTTCCTTAATGTAACACACTGCAAATGTTAAACATCTAGCAACCGGACACAGGATACATGATGTCTGTCTGCTAAAGATTATAGTAATGCAATACCTGTGTGTGTGTGTGTGTGGCTGTGTG
>CH002300.1:1381194-1437231 GCA_000149265.1 Ciona savignyi
AGTAATATGGACATATAATCCATTGAACTAATAACCAGAGGCTAGTAACAAATGTCAATAGTGCAGGTTTTGTATATTAACTAAACAAAACAATGTACAAGAATAACGCTCTTAAAACCGGGGGTACTATTAAAATGAAAGCGATGTAAAAACGCATTTTTTCTCAATAAAATTCATCGATTCACGGAACAAGGAACTCACTAGCACGTAAAGTGTTGGCGAGAAGAAAAAATGCAAACCACGGGTTAAAGTCTACATAATGTTATTTTACAATGTATATACCTTGTCAAAATTTGGCAAGCACAGCTTAAGTAAAACAGGTGGTGTTACAGAACTTGACTAAGGTGATGTTTGTTGAGAACAGGCAGTAAGTTGCTATTTCATTTAATCAATATATTTGAGTGTTTGAATGGTGCATGATTCAAACTGTTAATTGGACAATTACGCTAAAAAAGTAGCCATTTTGAAAATGTAAGAACGACTTATGCAAGGAAAATGCAAAACAATAAAAACGCCATGTTAATAGTTTGTTGACATTTGGTTGGAATGCATAAGCAGTTACTGAACCTTTCATCCACAAAGGCTCGTGTTGGGCCGATACCACACAGTGTTTATGGTTGCGCGTGCGGGTTTTTATGCTGTACAACATCACTAGCATAACGCCACGCTCATGTTCCCTCCAAGTTTCGTTTTTTTTTTGTGGGGGGAGGGGGGGGGCGGTGAAAAAAAATCTTTTTTTCGGTGGTTGTGCGCAAAAAGCTGAAAGAGTATAGCGTAAAAAGTAAAAGCCAAAGGCCAGTGTAGTATTGAGGTGCCACGATAGAAACAAAAGAGCAGTAACACTACACTTGCATTAGATTTATAAACAGTTTACAAAAAGAAATACTAAGCCGACACCACTGTGGGTGTGAGATGGTCATGTGTCACTGAGCAATTGAAGCAATAGGTGATATAAGGAGGGGCAATATCGCATATCTAGACTAAATCTATTGAGCGATATTTTGTATGTTTGGCTAAGTCGAACTTTTGCAAAAATCGTCGAAATAGTACATCTTGAGTGTTTTCAAGGTTTTTCGGGCGATGCTAGCAAGTTGGGCAGTAAGAAAAGAAAAATCGGCCTCTGTCATGCTGGGCCTCATATCAATGCGGCAGATGGTTCCCAACCACCGCGATTTTGTTCGAAACATCGCTCGTGTTCGATTCCTCCTCCTCGGAGGACTTCCAGTGCCTCCCGCTGACGCTGGGGTCGTGGTGGAGGTCGGCAAACTCCTCATCTTCGAGCTCGGCGAGACGCATCACTCCTCGATCCTGCAACTTCTTCCAGTAGTTGTAGTTGTCGGTGAGGTTGTTCATAACGTCTTCCATCCCACAGAACTCTGCAACAAATGCATAATCTTGATATGGGGGGTATGGGTCTTAAAAACTGAGATTTTACAGCAAAAACAAAATCTTGATATGAGGGAGTATATCTTGGAAAGTATATCTTGATAACCCTATACCCCCATATTTTACAGCAAAACCAAAATCTTGATATGGGAGTAATCTTGATATGGGGGGCATGGGGCTTAAAAACTGAGATTTTACAGCAAAAACAAAATCTTGATATGGGGGTATAGGGTTGTAAATTTGGGAGCTGTAAAACAATGGTTTTGCATCAATAGCAATATCTTTCATACCGTCTTCCATTTCGCAGAACTCTGCATTAAGACCAAAATCTTAATGATATGGGGGTATAAGGGCTTTAAATATGAGTGGCTTTATAGAAAATATTTTGCAACAACTGCATAATCTTAATATGGTAGGGTTTGGGGGCTTTAAAACAAAGATTTTGCATTAAGAGCAAAATTCTAATAAGGGAATATTTGGGCTTTAAATATGGGAGGCTTTAAAACAATGATTTTGCATCAATAGCAATATCATTGTTTAATAGCAAGCAGTATATTGTGAAATATTGACAGACAAGTCTAACACTGTGCATCAGCTTTGAATGAATATCTGGTTTACCAATTCATTGTCAGTTTGCCACAAAAATCATATTTACAGGTTTATGTGCATATCAAAAAGGATCGGGCCATGTCATTAATCAGTTCATCGTTATCGTGACCTAGCTATCAAGTCTGTTTATTTGTTTGCATTTTAAATGAAAATTGTACACAATCGATTTTTTTCAATTTACTGGTTTAAATCATAGGAATGATTGCATAATCGTGACAGCCAGTATCATTCCGCATTTATTATTATATCCGGAAATTTTCTTTATCAAACTTTTTTTTTTTTAATTTTTTCATATAATATATACCTTAGTTTAATTAATATCAAAATAGCACAAAACGTTCAAATAAAGAATAATACAATGCAGGTGTATTCTAGAAATTGCTTGGTTTATAAAAACTTTTTAATTGTAACTTCAATCATTATTAATGTGAAATGGGACTGTACTGTTATTCCGCACCAATGACAATTAAAGCTGCGATCATATTCTTTGCGGAAACCATGATATTTCCACAATAGACTAGGGTTGTTTTGTAGTGTTTTCTTATGAAATGTTGGAATCTTCCTGTTTTTTGTCGTTCAAAACACAACATATCGTAATAACCGGTATCCTGACCATGGATACATAGTATTTTAACAAATACAGGTGTTACAACCATCAAGTATTTTCCCAGCCTAAGCATATCATCTCTTCCTACATAAACATGACCATACCACACAGAGCCTATTAGCAGAATAATAAAGAGTGTTGACTAACCGTGCCAAGCTTCGAACATGTCAGTGAGAAAGTAATCCATGAATGTCATCTGTGACTTCGGCATGCTGCATGTGTTCCTATCGAAGTGAGGCATCACAACAGGTAATCCCAATCGTTTCTCCTCGTCAGTCTGCAATTATCACAAAGATGGGTGAATGGTAGAAAGATGCAATAGTAAAGGAAATTACGTCTTTCAACAGTGATAATATTTTTGTGTTTTGTGATGTCTACATTGTATTCAATACACTTTAACAGCAATATTAACCATACATTGAGCATGAAGTAATCTGACGAATGCTTCTGTTATACAACTGAAAAGTGTATGCAAATTTTCTATTCTGAGAACTAAACAGTATTCTATCATATTACAGCATGTTCATTAATTGATAGTAATGCAATTATAATCATATATTTCAGGTTTCAGCTTATTAAATCAATCAACATTAAACAGATATGACATAATAATGCAGTATTGATAGGACTGCACAACATCAAGTTTCTGGGCAAAGAATATCAAAAAAATGTTTAAAAACAGTGTTATTTGTCAGATGATAAAAAAATTATAGACATTTCGCTGGCAGCAGAAACACAAACGATTCAAATACTGCCAAGATATAAACAACGAAGAAATTCTGGCAGCAGAAACACGAAGAAAGATTTATTCAGCCAAGATATAAACGCAACAATCGGAATCCATCATACCTGGGCGAAATATTCCTCGGATATCCGACGCGCCCACTCGACGCAGAGGGGGGTTTTGCGGGCGGGGTTAATCACATCTGCGACTTTGATCATCACCCGTTTGATCAAGGTTTTAAGTTCGTGGGTGACGGATGCATTTTGTCCGCTGGTGGCACGACCCGTCCCACTACATGTATCCTGGATTTCATACAAAGTGGATAGAGGGTTAGAGTTCGTGTTGCAAAGAAATATGCCGGACTGCCATTTATGCATTTTAGTAGAGCGTACACCCTGTCTGCATGGAGACTAAGTGAGTCGTTTTTGGGTAAATTTTTTTATTTAAAAAGTTATGCCTGGTGCAACTGCCAGATATATTTTATTTTAAATAAACAAACAAAGAAAAAAAAAAAAGAGGTTACTTCGCTTACACATAAGGTTCATGTTTCCAATATTTAAAAAGTTGTGGTTTGGATCTGACAAAATATACCCAAAAACCAGCAAACATGTTATGCTAATGGTCAAAGGCGCAGTAGACACTTTCTACACTTAAAACACGTTACGAGAATTCCTTTAAGGCGGTTTGGTTTGCCATAAACAGACTTTACAATATTCACCTGGTCAGGGTTGCTGCTGTTATTATTCTTGGTGACAATACTGATGAATTTGTTGACATGTTCGAAGTGTTTTGAAAGCTCGGTGGCGAGAACCATGTCGATGATAGACTGCCGCAGTGTCATGAAATTGTCTCTACAAAGGAGGTAAGGTGTTTTTTGTCAAAATTAAAAATTGAAATTTTTTTTAGGATTTTCAGGTTTATTCATGTAGATTGGAAAAGGAGGGAATGGTGTCAGATTAGGTCACACCCACCACTGGCTGGTCATGCTTATCACTCTGTGTGGTATATGATCGAGACGTTTGGCCAGTTTTAGGTTTAACTAATTATTTCAGTTTTTTGGGTGACATTCAGTATTTGCCCAAAACGGACAATAGATGTTTTACGGCGATCCAACTACCTTTCATCTGACACTTAAAAATAAATGCAATGGTTAACCTTCAATCAGTCTAGACATTTAGTAAGAGGCAAGTACATCAGTTCCGCACATGTTTTATATTCTGATGAATGTCTGTGCTATAATTACCATGTCACCTAATAATTCAACTGTGACTGCTTAAGACAGTGTACATCGGCTGACTAACAGGATAAAAAAAAATTCAATCTAAAAAGCACAGCCCAACTCACCTAGACAGGTTCTTAAATATGTTGCACTTATCGTTGTTCACAGTGAATTTAAAGGCAAATGCAGCGTGGTGGCTTTCCAGTACAGCTCTGCAAGAAAGAAGAAAACATTTATTTGAATAAAAGTTGTGTTGTTTAACATTCATCACACTCCCTATACGGCTTATTAATAACCGTTCACTGGTTAAGATTTTTTGAAAGTTAACCATGAAAAAATATCAAAAAAATATTAACCGATTGGTATTGATAAATTATTAACCAATTTGTGTTAATATTTATATCAAACTAAAAAGCAGTAACTGGTAAAATAATTATTACTCTTTTTACTCCAATTTAAGTGATTTATGTAGACATTGTTTTTATACTAAGAACTGGTTAATTGAACTTGTTATGGTCAATTATCAGAATGCAGGAATAATGAAAATTTTATTCCAAAAAAATCATACCATTTAGTTGCCTTTCCGGAATAATTTCAAATTAGATTGCTACTGATATTTCTTAGTGGAGTCCCTACCAAGGTACACTTGGACCCATTTAGAAGAGAAACATTTTTATGTTGAATATCAATCAAAAAAACAATTTTATCATAAACCCCAAAAACCAATTTTGTCATAAACCCCAAAAACCAATTTTGTCATAAACCCCAAAAACCAATTTTGTTATAAATCCCAAAAACCAATTTTGTCATAAACCCCAAAAACCAATTTTGTTATAAATCCCAAAAACCAATTTTGTCATAAACCCCAAAAACCAATTTTGTCATAAATCCCAAAAACCAACAATTTCATCATAAACCCCCAAAAACAATTTTGTCATAAACCCCCAAACAGCAATTTCGAAAATTCGTATGTTCTTAATATAGCAACCACATTTCTAGCGAATCTGTGGAGAAAAACATCATGAAAACATGGTCACCCACGTGTCGTTATAAAGTAAAGCGAGGGGGCTGCTTGAGTTGACGAGGAAGTTGTTGGTTCGACCTGGATGATCCACGTCGTGGATTATCGCTGCTAACAACGCAGCTATCTCGTCCATTGGTTCCATCCAATTCTGCAGTGTTGCCAGGTTAGTTTTTCAAGCAGTGTTGCCAAGGAAATATTGGTAAATTGAAATGATTTACAGAGGAATATAAAAATATTTTACCAAGGAAATATTTTGGCAAGCATATTTTTTTAACTATACCAAACATATTGGTGTATTATTGTTGGAAAAACAAATAAATAGTGCATTATCGTGTGTTATAGTTTTATTACTCTAAAAACATAAATATGAAATTCAATAAGCACCAGGTACTATAGAAACTTCCTAAAGATTGGAAAAATCAATAAATTCGTTCATAATAATAAGTTTATAATGATGTTGCAGTTCAAGATGAATTAACAATTGTTCTGGCTATGCAGCTAATCATTCTAAAACTATTTTCCATTGATTTATAATGGAAATCTGTTACAAACAAGTGTTTCTGTAATTTTTTTCCATCGTTCGTTATGCTTTGTCGGCCCTGTAATTTCTTGCACAATATGCTAAGAAAGAATGTAGTAACCTCGTCTTAAATATAACATACACAGAAAACCAGAAAACAGCAGTGTCTTAATCCACATTAGTGGATTAACACACGGCTGTTTGGATTTCCTTCAGATTCGGTTGTGTTAGATTTTGTCAACCATAACATCATACTAGGGGCCAGTTGATTCCTTTACTTTCTATTATCAATTTTTGAATTTATACACACAGCATTCTATATACACACAGCATTCTATATACACACAGCATTCTATATACACACAGCATTCTATATACACACAGCATTCTATATACACACAGCATTCTCAGTTATACCGACCTTTAGTCTATCTTTCCTTAGAAAATAAGCAGTTGCGTGCAGGACGTCCGCTGCGTGGGTGGAGTTGTGGTAGGGGTTGGAGGAGTGGTAGTTGACCTCGATCGCCTGCAGCCACGAGTGCAGGGTGGTCAGCGTGCACTCCAGCACCTCGCATGCATTGAACTCGCTGAGCGCGTGCATGCCCGAGTGCACTAGGGGTCTGGTGGGTGAGTGTGCGGGGTTACTATCGAGTGCGGGTGTGGGTGGGGTTCATAGTGTTGCAGGCAAAGTACAATCGAGGCAGTATATATATAGCTGCTGGAGTACTACAAAATTTGATATAACCCCAAAAACTTAAAAAAGGTGATGTATTATTTTCAAGAAGTGTAACCTGGTTATCCGCCCTGTTATCCCTTGGAATTAAGCAATGTCGGTTCAATGCATTACCCATGGATAAATGTTTTATTATGTTTATGATTTCGATCTCATTACCGTCCAACTAACCGTTTGACTACTGAGTTACCAATGTAAGTACAGTTCAACATAAACTAACACTCTTCCTTTCGCTTTAAAGTACTCAAGGTAAAAGAAAACAATTGTGACCCACTTTTTGGCGGTAACTCGTTCCAGAGCAAGAATGTCGTAGTCCCACGACTCGTAGTTTTCGAGGCACATTGCAATCGCTGGGTTCAGGTTTGTGCGAGGGACTCCACCTTTTGTCGCTGTGAATTTACCCGGTGCACTGTTCGGAGGGGCTATGGAAATTCATTTAATATAATAATAGCTAATATTGTACATGATTTATCACGAATTTTGTTTGTAAGGTGAGATTTTATTGGTGATTTTACACAAAAATTATTTATATTCCCTGATGTTGTATGCGATTTTCCAAAGTATTCAGTTATAAATCCCAATTTTATAGGCGATTTTCCACAATATTGTTTTATGACCCTTAAAAAGTTGTTGATTTTCATATATCTGTTATAATTATTAAATATCTTGCGTCATAGTTAAATTATCAATTAAATCACATGGTGTTAACAGAATTTGATTCAAGTACAATTAATTGTGTTTGAAGGGTTGTCCATTGATCCTTTGAAGTAATTTTAAATTACAACACGACTCTCAGTTAACTACTGACATGAAGTAACAAGATTGCCGAGATTTAATGAGATTCTGGCCATAAGGTGTAAATTGTGGCAGCGACATTGCAGGATAAGACCACAAAGACTAATTGTTGTGCATACAATAAATAAAGATATAGTTTGGTTTAAAAAAATCTTTAACCAGGGTGCAATTCTTTAGTAGGTATTGAGCAAAATTGTTAAGACTCTTTTTGTCACTAGTAATTATTATGTTATAACACACTCAAATTTATAGAACAAACACCTATAAAACGCGAATCGCTATGCATTGCAAAAAGAAAACCAAAACATGCAAGAATGCCAGCTCTGTTCGTTAATGTAGCACTTACATACAATTGACTTACTTCTGCTGAGTATGTTTTCACCTCCAGATGCTCTTCTGTGGCTGAAACCAGTTCCCTGTGGGTTAGGTCGGGGTTAAATTATCATGTTGTATATTACTTTGCTCTGATTGACATTACCAGTGAGTGGTGTACTATTAATTGAGTGTGACTGTCATTTAGCTCCCAGCGGGAAGGAAAGGTCAGCGTCCATGCACTAGTACTGTAAGCTATCATGTGCTAGAAGTTCTAAAACTAGCGCATGCAATCACAAATTCTTGACATAGAGGTTTGGGTGGCGTAGATGCTTTATGGTTCATTTTGGTAAAACTGTTCACAAGTGTTATGCTTTGCTGGTATAACTAGTAACTGAACAGCTTTAGACAAAATGCCTAAAAAGGTTTAAAAAATCTAACCAACTAGAGGGTAAAAATTAGAAATAAATGGCACAACAAAAAGTTGTGTCAGAAAAGGAAAAATATGTTTGTGGGCTTATGGCTTAAAATTCCTAGCATAATGAGTAATTAAGTACGAAAAACGTAATCAATGAATGACATTTCACTGCAAGGGTATGCCAAATTACTTGGTATTTCAAAGGATATAAATCCACAAGATTTCTGTCTAATGTCACTTGCATACCGATGGGGGCCTGAACTATTGCAGAATGGTAATAGTTGAATTTAGTAACATCAGGGTCTAGAATATCAAATTATGGACTTTCATTGATACACAAGACTGAACAGCCATGGATACAATCTGCCAATAAACATTCTAGATACCTTTCTCCCACTACAGAAGCCACGAGCTCACAAACTAAACGTTCAATCTGCTCAACTTACCGTCACCAGTCCCTCCACGAAGTCGGACAGCATCGGATCACGAGATTTACTTGGCAAGTCTGCAGGCGAGTAGAGCTCGGAATTACGAAGGATTTCTAAAATTTGCTCCAAAACCTCTGTTTCAGATGGCTGGCTACTGTCCTTCACCACATTGATTAAATTGATTATCTGAAAACAAAAACAATTGAAAAAGGCTATTTAAATATCATAATATTTAAAAATTTAAATGAAAAGCATAAAATTGTGATCGATCTTAAATGAAATTTAGTTTAAAAAATGTTGTCAATAAACCTGTCAACATTAATTCCTAAAACATGTTTATAATGTATATGGAATAAAATATAAATACAGGTTTTTCACTACCATTTTGCTTTAAATTCTGGGGAATGGGGACAATTATTAATTGCATGAAAAACATTATTGCAACAATGCACATACCGGTAGCGCAATAAAAACCAGTAGCCGGTAGCGCAATTTTTTTTTAAATAAAACACGGTTATTTTTAAATAAACCTGTGTGATTGGAGCCTCTATCGCCATCGAGTGGATCTTTGCTAATGAGTTTGTTCTCCTGTGGCCATCTCCTGGAGATGGTGGATGTGGGGTTACATTAGGCAGTGAAATAAATTGAAACCTGATACCATAAATGGACAACCTGCCATAACTAACTTGTCATGTACAATTCCAACAACAGTGAGATTTATATATTTTTTTTAATGGTAAGGTGGTGGCAAAATTATGTGAAAATTAATAGAAGATATAGTAAAATTGATTTTTATTACAGAAAAAGGCTAATAAACGAGTTAACACTGTTTCTGCTACCGATGGAACTAAATTACACGGCACGGTCGGATGGCAAACATCGCCCATTCCTACCCTGCAGAATAACATAGCTGTGAAATAGGCGTGTATGATGTACAATCACATACTATTCCAGAATCATTCTACAATAGTATTTTCAGATCAGGAATTTCAAATCCTAATCTAAAATACTTTCACAAGCTACATTTACAATTGTTCAAATAGAAAAAAAATGTTTATTCAAAAAGAAAAAACTTTCTCAAAATGATGTAAGATGGTAGATCAACTTATTATGGTTAATTATAACTAAGTTTTAAGTAGCTCCAATGTAAAATAAAATAATAAAATATACCCACAGTTTGCAATTGTTTCACTAGAAATTTCACAAGATTCTGGTTACGATTTAAACATTTTTTTATAATTCAAAACAACTATTTTGATTGGTAGATATAAACGAATTTTTGATTTGAGATTTAAATATTTACATTTCAAAATTATACTTTATACATCCCTCCCTGCTTTGAACCTTTTGCTCTTTTCTAACTATCATGCCGCGGCACACCAAGACAATACGTTGAAAACATTAACTGTTTATGGGAAGCCTTTAATGTAAATTAACCTCCAAATAACTAGACCTAGTTCAAAGTCAGAGAAATGTTTTTTCGAAACTCCAAACTTAAAACTAGGATTTTTACCAGACAAATAATGAAGTTGAAACTGTCCCTACTCACTATAGGTATTCCCAATTACTATATATGGATCAGTAGGGTTAACTACTGTGGGGTAAACACAAGACATATATTGTGAACATGTCGACAGACACTATAGCACTCCATCTACCCTCACCTTCAAATGAGGATGCAGCAGACAATCGACGGATTTGCAGCTGCTCTGCTGCCCCCGAGTGACGACGATGACTTTCAAATGAATTTTTTCGCTTTATAGTGATAAACTGTGCAATGTCCTACCGTGGGGGAAATATATATGCATAAGATAAGCAACTTAAAATTGTTCGGGAGCTGATTACAAAACAGAATGCAATAAAAACATATACTAAAGCTGATTAACAGAATAAAATGTGAAAAAATAAAAATTCTATAGCTGATAAATGGGTTAAAAACAACCAATATGATACTTCAATTTTAATATTTTATTATTTTTGTCTTAGTTAACCTTAATATAATATACAAATAGAAACAAAAATACACAGTAATTTCCTTACTGAAAGCTTATGAATCATAATTTTTTACAGGTATTATTAGAAAGTAAATATAAAAGTAGAAGTAAGGCAAAAATGTTTAAAAGGTATTGTTGTTGCATTCACTTTAAAACAAGAATTTAAAGCCTGATTATTTGTCTGTTAAAAATTTAAAAAAAAGTTTAAAAAATTGTTAAAAAAAAAGAATTTGCACACATGTTATACCAGCTTATATATAAAAATATATATTTAATAAAAAAAGAAAAATACTTACAGGAACTGTAGCACCTTGACTGTGTGGGTAACAGATTACAACGTATTGACGTACGGACCTTTAAACAGACGAATAAAAAAATTACCACCAGACATTACACACATTTGAAAGACATTACGTTGGTGAAAAAGGTCAGGCCTTAAATGTGGGGAAAAACAACCTTCTTAAACTTTTGATCACACTCTCTCATACCCATGGTCGCCGGGTTACCGAACTTATTACAAGGTGTTGAAATTGGTTTGCTATTTTGATTTCAACCCACTAGCTTTCACTTACTGCGTTGGGAGTATGTCCTTAAAGTAGCTTGCCAAAGCACACAACCGGGAAGGTTGAGATGAAATTAAATATGCAGTCGTATGGTTTAAAAAAGCAACTTTTTTCCTTACTTGTCTTGTTCGCTGAGCGGAAGGAACATCGCTTGTAAATGAACATCGTCTCCTGTTCTTCGCTTGCAATAAAACGAACCCTCCCACTCCTGTATTGAAAACAGAGGAATATCACCCACGTGGAAGTAAACAAGGCTTCACACACGCGTATCCGGACTGAGACTTGTACAATACACAAGACCACACGCACTTAGTTGCTCCGAAAATCGACTAACTCTTACTCTCGTGCAGCAGAGACAGAGTCACTTGGTATATGATAACGACTTGATCATTAATAAAATGTTTTTGTTATGCCTTCATTTAAATATCTCTGGTCTTATTTTCATTAGCTTAAAAATGTTTTGTTTATTTTAGACAGAAAATAATTATGAAAATCAAGAAATAACCCACCAGTTAAAGTATTTGGTTTTATGTAAAATAGGGCACTGTCCACCTAAATTCCTGCTTTGGTTAAGAATGTGCTTTCTATAATTTCCATGAAATAATAAAAAATCAATAATTATTAAAAAAAATCATCAAGAGCATGTTGCCCAAAGTTGTAAGACACTCCTACCATGAACTCATAATAGTAGGCTCACTTCCAGCTACAGGCGTTTTCAATCACCACTTCTTTCAACTTTTACGACTAGCAACAGCATATTTTAGATTTCTTAGAAAAACATCAATAGCATACATCCTTTTTATAACCACTACTGATTTACGCAATCAATCGCATAGTAATTGACCTTTCCATTTTGAATTTCGGCAGATATCTTTTCCCAGACTTCATCTGTGTTTTTGTCGTTCTGGATGTATTGGGTGAAGCTGCTCCCAACGATGTGCTTGCCTTGGTAGCCGAGCACCCTCTCCAGGGTTTTATTCACGTACTGTTAATATATGGTTGGGATAAGGGCAATACAAATAGCTTGGGTCATTTGTTTAACAGCCTGTCCATTTTCAAGTCACCAGTACTGATAATGGGCAGCGTGACATGATAGAGTAAGACATCACGTGAGAAATATTAATATTTGAAAAGCTTCGAGATAAAGACCACAATTATCAAATTTTAGATAATTATGAAAGTGCTATTTCCCTAGCCACCCTAAAATTACCTTAATTGTTAAGGAATTCAAACTACAAATGTACCGGTAAAATAGAAACACAGAAATCTGTTAAGGGTTTCTGAATAGATCTTAAAGAGCATTAAAAAGGATTATCTATGGAAATGGGAATAGCACATTCATTATACACCGCCGATTTCCACAATACCACATGTCAACAGGCTTATATTGTATTTTAAGATCGTTATTTACTATATTACATATTTTTTTCTCATTTTGTCTTTTTTACTCTTTTTTCATTGTTTTTACTCATAAATGTGTACCTTGGATGTTATTTTGATCATCTAATATCCATATTAAGTCCCTGCATCTTTCCAGTGCAGCTAGAATGGCTTGGCAAGACCTGAAGGTGGTATTTAATGTTAATTTGAAACCTGTGGGAGGATAACACCAAAATTGAATAAAAGTTACCCAGACAGCCTGTTGCTGGGGCTATAAAAATGTGTTATTAAGCTTTGTGATAGAGCTAACCATAAACAAATTTTGTTTAAATTGCATATTTCTAAAAAAAAAGGCCGGAATGTGACTACAAAAAGTGAGATAGCAAAATGCACATTTGAACGAAGATAGGATAAATAAAAATAAAAAGGAGATTTCCACTAAAAAAAACTCTTTAGGGGATTTTAATTTTACTTTGGAGATTTCTACAAAAAAAAACTCTTTTTAAAGGATATTTTGAAAAATGCAATGAAATGACATTGCTAAATGGGTATTTTTATAAGATTATGATGCCATGGTTGCTAGAGCTATTGCAGCATTTTAAACATGCTGCTGTATGGTTTGTTCAATCCTTAAATCAAAGCGAGTGCTTTTAATAGCTTAGAACAGAAGTAAATATAAACATGCTGGACGAATTCACTCGAGAAAAAACCTAAACATTCAAGATCTTTAGATCTTTTAGCCCATATACCCTTTTATTGGCAGTACTTTTCAAAAAAAATTATCTAGTAAATTACTTGATTTTATATTGTTGCGTTAGAAGCCCCGCCTCCAGCTGCAATACTTCATCTTCAATTTCATCCAGTTTAGTCGTTTCGTGAATAAACTGAAATTTTACAGTTTTAACCATCTACGTAGCGGCTGATCTTGCCTTAGCCGATACTTGGTGAAAAATAGGATGTTTTTGTCAGATACTTGCGCTATTTTTTGAAGCTTTACACATAATCATATGTATAAATAAAGTGTGCTTTGGTTTAACCTAAACCAGGCTATCCTACTTTAACGAACACATCTAACTGTAACTCCAATTGACAATAGATATGATACGAAATACAACGATGTGGTTTGTAATAATTACCACATCCCATCAAATGTTCTTAGTTTAATACTCTGCCTACACCTTCAAAACACCAGCCATGCTGCAGCTGCACTTACCCTGTTAAATCCCGCATTTAAAAGGTCGGTGGTGTTTGAAGCTTGGCTAATTTGGTTCCTGCAACAGAGCAGCTGTAAGATTAGTTGAAATATTGTGCAAGAAAGCAGATTAACTGCACCTAATCCTATTGATTGCAGCAGTATTAATTTCTCTGTTAAAAGAATCACACTAATATCATTAAAACAAGAATATTCCATTATATATATTGTGTGTATCATAAATAAGCATACGAAAAAAAATAATTTTAAATTGTTAAAACGGGTTTTAAATCGTTAAAACTTTTAGCGATCAGTTAGACCAACATAAAATTACAAAGGTGTGTTTCTTTTCATAGTAACTGATTGCACACAAAACGGTTAACCGTTACTTTATTTTATAGCGATTAACTTACAACAAATTGGTTAACCATTAACTAATGCACAGTCCTTGGGTGTATTTATCCTAACATTAACTGCTAAGCATTTTATTTTAAAAAAATGGATTTTAGTTTAAAAGTTCTCGTAGTTTTGGCCCATTTAACAAAAGCGTGAGCATGCAGTGTGATGTGTATGATTTCATAAAAATCATATCATGAGAAATGTCATTACAATACTATGATGTATGATAACTTAAAGTGCAAAGCGAAATCATAGCCACACAAAAAAATGACGAATGTATTGTAATCATGCAAAACAGAACTGTTATGGTATACAAAAACATAACACAAAAGGAACTTTTATTTTACCAAAATGAAATCCTCGTAAATTACACTTTCTGGCATAACCTAAATTGCAGCGAAATATACTGCATATTTTGTCATAAAAAATAACTATCTTTCTATCAAACACGCCACATTTATCTATGCAGTCCTTAATAACCTGCTGGTCAGCGAAATATTTCTATACCTGATATAAGCAGCAATAAACAAATATTTACCTCTTTTTAGAATTGCTTATACTGAGTTGAGAACTAATCCTGTCATTAAGTGATCAATTTTTTATTACAAAACTGATTTCATTGATTATAGACAACGCCACTAACATGTCATACTATAATAGGAAGGGTAAACCCTTACAATCACTATCACTATCCCTGTTCTTTGTTACTTAGTGTTATGATTCTCTTATCTTCACTAATCTTTTTATTTGTATGTAGATACTTTTTGTACATAGATATATATCTCAGTACAACTGAAGATGTCTATCTCAATACTACTGCTTTGCTATTAGTTCTTGCTCAACTATACAGAAAATATCTTTGACAATTACAGGAAACTTACTCTAAACTGCTTGGAGCCTTTCTGTATTCTTGAAACTCCAATCTGAAAAAGAAAAAAAAACAAAAATGCATCGGCGGCTGCTTTAAAGCGCATTAATTACAAATGAATGACATCACTGTGAAAACAGGTACATAAAGCATTCCCTTTGTGCATGCGCTTGTATACCTCATATAAAAATCACAATTTAAAAAGCAAGGAAGCTTGACTCTAGGCGCGTGAACAGATCTGTACCTTCTGTGTACGAGGGCAACAATGGTGGTGGATGAGCCAGCGTGGGTGTTGCGCAGGGAGCTGTAATAGCATTTAAAACATTAAACATTCTGTATAATCTATTGTGGTACCGGCATAACAGTAACCTGGGCAGAAGCTCAATTAATTGTCAATGGTAAAAGTATAAAGTATACAATGCATCATTTTCTTTTGGTAATCTGACAATGGGCAGTGAACACCATATTAGTACACTAAATTCCAGGATTCTAATTTGGTATACATGGCAGTACAAATTTAAGTCTAAAGAAAACTGTGTTAGATCACAATTTGTACACGACATGTATGTCTACGCCCAATATGTTGCTTCGAACTGTAGCTTGACATTGTGTCACGCGCTTAATTGAGGTAACGGGAGTACATGACCCTGGCCACAGTAAACCGATATCTGCCGAAGAATGTACCTGCAAATAGTTTCAGCATCGAATGCGAAAGTGTGTCGGCAATCAATTATCACGAGGTGGGGTTGTTTTTTGAGGAAGGTGTCTAACGCCGCGTCGTAGGATTTGACGTCGTACTCGAATCCAAGTTTGCCGAGGCATTTCTCGAGAATTTGCAACTGTGCGTCTTCTTTGGTAAAAATCAAGAGAGCCTGGAACGAATTAGAGCCGCATTAAAAATTCATATCTCACTTGGCAGTAAACTCAATGGAGATGAATCAAGAAAAAGAGTGAAACAATATAAACTACAATCGCAGCAAAATTTCAAACCAAAATAGTTTCTATTATTCATCTTGGCCATTTTAAATTTACCAATACAGTACCGGTACGGCATTGATGATAACTAACTAAACAGGGTACTGATAAATATTGAGCAACAACTATCTTAGGGAGCTTCATATATATTCATGATAAAAAATACTTCAAAACACAGTCTGGTTTCAACTGCAATTAGTGTGGTAGTTTTATGTAATAGGTGTACATTAATACATATATGATATTTATTGATTAACACAAGTGTTTATAATATTTAAATTACTTCATGCCAAAAAAATGCTTAAATTAAAAAAGAAAATATTTCATTACAAACGATAGAAATTTTAGCATATATTGGTTACTTACTTTAAATTGAGGTTTTGCGATTTTCATAGATCCAATTTGAAGTTCCTTAGCAGTTGGCTAAAAATGAATGTCGATTATAACTTAACATATTTATTTAGTATTGCAAGGTGATAAAACAAATAATACACAAGAACAAGGAGGCTTCTAAAGCAATACAAGTTACATTGCTTGCAATAAACTGGCTTACATCGTTGTCAAATTGAAGGCTCTGTGTTTCTTCCATACTTTGGTACCATAAAACTGGCACGAAGTACTTTCGTTGGTTGAGTTGCGTTTATCCCGTTCGTTGTACTTCACATCTGCAAACTCACATGAAGCAATCGGTCTCTTCGCTCTGTAGCACAATATTCACTTTCACGCCGCTGGCTTTCTCCTATAACAAGCCCAAATATGAATTATTAAGTTTAACCACGGGGCTGAAAACTTGTGAGAACACTCTAGCATGTCTCGAAAACAGAAAGAATCAGAATTTAAATTATAACTGCTTCAAAAATGAAGCCTACAAAGCAAACCAATATTCTAAAGATCTTATGCAATTCACTTCGTATATTTATCTAGAATGTAACCAAAAACATAATAATCTTTTAAATAACAGTTTCTAAATAACCTTTATTCAAAGCCACACTTATCTAAATTCTAAGATAAATGATATTTTTACACACTAGTCAAGTGCACAGCTACACTAGCAGCACTTAACACCAGCAGGTTTCAAAATTCTCATAAGAATGTAAGCAGCTAAAAACAAACGTCTTAAACCTACAGTTAACCTTGCTTATTTCTGAACACCTTGAAAAGCATCAAATATTAAAATGCAAACGGCCACGATTGTAAGTCAATTACAGTTTAGTATCCAGGGTGCGAGTTTAAACAAAATAAATACAGCAGTGGGAATCGTGCCCACCTGTCAAACCTTTGTCAACATTCAAAGCAAACATCATCGTCAGTTCATTTGTTTATAGCCGATATCACCGGCAAGATAATTAGACCTAGTGGCCCTAACAAAAGATAACACACCCACATTATCAAATGAACTCATCAGCTGCACGCAACTTGGTATTAGGTAACGCACTCCACAAGTACACTCCAATAAAGTGGGTATTAACAATAACATGGGTAAAATGTATATTTTTACCCATGTTAAGTGCACAGCCTTAAGCTTCGAGTAGTTTAGCTAAATTGACACTATCTCATAATACCGGTGAAATTTGCCACGACTACCGCACATTGTTTATTTTGCCCTTTTTCTGTGGATTTTGATTCGATTGCTGTCGCAAAAACAAACATGTACACAAAGTTTAAACCCGCCGAGGACACCTCAGTGAGAAAGTCACTCTACACTATGACTGGGCTAAAATAGAACTAAATTATAGCTCGTGAGATAAAATGCCAACACAAAATATTTGAAAATGCTTACATACATACATGATGCAATCATTGCCTTAAAATATTAACCACCGGTACATTTTCTTGGTTTTGACTTAATGCTTTATACAAAAATGTAGAAAATGCTCTATCTACTACACATATAGGTCAGTCTGTAACATAATTTTTAAACTAGATTAATTATTAAACATTAAAACAGTGGTATGTTTACACACTTTGAAATATTGCAAACCGGAACATTCCCCTGCAAATTGGCAAACATAAACAAAAAACTATAATATACAAACAAAACCACTGACCAGATTGATGTAGTTAAATAACATACACTGCATGCTGAACTAAAAAGCCCTACAATGAAGAACAAAGGGCGATAAAGTTGCATTCAATTGCCTTAACGCCAAAATGAAGTACAGCAATTTTGTACTGTATACCTAGTTAACAACCGGCACCGATATGAGACAAACTACACATGAACTACACAGTGTTAATGTACTTACCGTGTAGAAAACACGTGCTCACAGGAATTCCTTTCCAACTATATAGCTTGTGTACAACGACATGCTGGCCCTGGGATGACTAATCCAATATGCAAACACAGAGTATTTGTTTCAAGAGGTACCACTACGAGTTTATGCCTGATTAAAAGAAATTTGCAAAGCAATTGGACCTTGAAATATTTTTAATACAAAATTAAAACTTAAAGAATAATACTGTGTTCACATTTTTTGCATATGAAGCATTAAACTCAGCTCTACACTTATCATTAATACAGCAATATCAGTGGACCCTTATACATAGCAGCGTGACACATTCCTCCTACAAAGAAATATTGATTTCACGCTTAATCCACTACGGCCATGGCTAGTAGGAAACTGCCTCCCACACCTGTCTGGTATAAGCCCAGACATGTCTGTATGCAGTATGTACATAACATATGACCTATAGACGGTCTTTTAATGGGGTTTAATACTGGATTACACATACTGAAAGGTTAAATTGTTATAAACAAAGGGAACCAGCTAGCTTTTTAAAACTGGGTGAACATAATATGATTTTTACATATATATAAAACAGGTAACAATTTTGTGTTATTTTTAAGAACAAAATATAAAAAAATTTTAGAAATCCTTTTTTTAAAACAAATATCCCATATCTAGTTTGTACATATCCAATATATTGTTAGCTAGGCCTTGGGATAAAAGTCTACAGAATTAAAGATCGCGTTGTTAACAGCAACAAAGTAAAAAATTTAATCTTGAACGTGTTTTAATAATGCCATTATAACAACAATGTTACAGTAAAAAGCACTTTAATATTAACCGAGATAACAGTTCTAACACTAACTTCTCACAGCATTCTTACTTCTATAGTATTTAACAGATTTTAGCTCTGTATATCCAAATTAATTCAGGAAACACATGTTATAGACTTTGATCGAACCTAGCTTTAAGTAAGGCAAGGTTCAGCAAGCCTGTCAAGCAATCTTTTCTCGCCAGCACACCCCTTACAAATTGGGAGTAATTGTATGTCTCAACGAGTGCAACGATTTAAAAAATGTGCGGTCTTTGCAATATGCATAGCGGAAAAGTGTTTGTAAAGTTGCTACAATGCTTGCTTTTGATAGGGTTAATTTTTTATAGCTAAAGACAAAGTTTTGATAAGAATTTGCAAATTTTAACAGCATTATAAAAAGAGAAGGCAACGGAATTGTTTGTGCTAAATTATTACGACCCATAAAAATCTTGCAGAACTTGGTTTGGGCATGTAGCTTATTAAAGGTTTAAGCTTAGAAACTGTTCTTTAATAGCTGTTAACCGGTGTAAAAAAATTCACTGATCGAACCATTTTTTACTTTCTGCTTGTCAGGATATAATACCAACAAACACTATGTCACAGACAAAAACTAATAACATTAAAAAAAATATAAAATGGTTCTGTTTAAATAAGATACCTACTTTTTGCCCATATTTATTAATTTAAAGGGTTAATAATCCATGGTTACACAATTCTACACATACTGTAATTATTAAACATGTTTTAACTACGCTTACTATTAACTATGTTAGGACCAATCATTTTTAAATGATGTCCTGTGAAACATAAGATTGTCATATGTTTTTCCAGAAGAAACTTATTAGTTGAGCTACTGTTTGTACATAGTTTTTTTCTTATATAAAGTTATTATTGAACAACACAAAACAGTAATAGAGCAGTGCTTGCAGTAATGGATAAGTAAGGTTGCAATACTTGTTATTAACAGAGTACCTATTATGACATGTTGTGTTTATTTTGTCACTTCTAAATTTTGTTGTGTTTTCCATAAGATTTATAGTAAAGTAATACACTAAAAATATGTTAAAAAAGCACTGGCTGACACGACACTCACTGCACAGATAAAAAAAAACTTTATGATAAGAGTAAAAAGATTTTCCTTTGTAGATTCTAGCACAAGTAACTTGAATCATAAATAATAAAAAATGTTAAGTGTTAACCACGCTTGAAGCACTACTCACTATTCATGATTATATCCTCCCAGGGTGCCCTTATACAACCATTCACAAACAAGCATCATCATGCTGCCAAATCAATGAAAACATCGGAATTACTAACTAAACAGAAAATAAATCACAGCCCTCCTACACAAAATGAACTGTACTATTAATCAAAATAATATTATGAATATTGCAACTGTTTCTAAATATTTCTTACTTAACTATGGTTGCAAGGACCCAAAGATTCAAATGTGTTTTTAATAACACAAATACTTATATTTTAATTAGTTGCAGTTTGATTTGTGATGTCATACTGAATGTTATTTATATTAGGACAATACCAAGCATGAGCTGTATCAATGTTTACTGATGTAAATGTATGTTGTGTCATACTAATGGAAATGTATGTGTATAAATATTTAATCAATTGTGTTTAATTTTGTGTTTAATAGTGTTCCTTAATTTTACACAGATTTATTATTACATTGTACTGGAATGTGTCTCATGTTGTTTTTTTCATTCACTCTTTCTATTGTTATGCCATGGGCTAAACCATGTTGGCAGTAGTGATGCAAAGTCAAGTGGAAAATTTTCCATGCACTCAGTCTATCATAGATCGGTTATATAATCAGCAACACAACTGCATTTTTTGCAGGGCAACCAAACAACTTAATTATAGGCTATACAGAATCATTAAAATTATAGCAATATAGGTAAAGCTTAACTCCAAAAGTGTACTTGGCAAACTTCTTAGTCTCGGGTTAAGATTTGGGCTTATAGCTAGTAGTATTATTTTGCTTAAGTAGGAGCTTTAACATAAAATGGAAACATAAGCATTTATTGTTAGGTAGGTACAACATAGTTAAGCTAAAACTACAGCATTTATTAAGACCCTTAGAGATATTTTCGAGCGAAATTTTCGTTTACGATTTGAATAGGTAAAATGCAGTTGATTCTCTATTTTTTTATTTCTTTAATCACATGATAACTACTAATACTACAGGTACATCCAAAGTCCACGCTAGATCCATTTTATAAGCATTTTACTGCTGCAAATTGTTGATTCACTATTCCTTGTTTGCTGAGACGACACCAGAAATGATCCAAAGATATTATAAAAATATATTGAATAGTTGACCGCATTTCGAGAGCAAAGAAGATAATTTACAGAAAGGTGGAATATAAAATGACTGATAATATATCCTGTTTTTAATACACGCTGTTAATAGTAATAATAAAATATTCTACTATTGGACACTATCATTTCTCTTTATAAACAAAATGTTCTTTTATCTTTTACCGTATTGAGAATTGACTTGTTTAAACTTATGCAAAAATGTATAAAAAAGACTTTGGAAGAAGATAGACAACCGATAAAATAAAAGATTTTTCCGATATATAAAAAAATTAAAATTAACGTTAATCTAAAAATATTTCTTTTTTTGGTGTAAAATACATCTATTTTACAAATTTCTATACATACAAAAAATATGGTAGAGATACACGATACGATAAAACTTACCAGCTAATGACTTACAACATTTTTTTCAGATATAGGTTTTTTAATACATTGGTATAATTTCTTTTTCTAAAAGTTTTAAAATCAATAAAAACGAGCAATGATTATCAGATTATCGGGTGAACAAAATTTCTTTCAATTTGAACGATTTCTATGAACCCCCGGTAGCTTGTTTTCTATGGTTTTCATGGCAACAAGAACTAGGCATCTGATGATGTTATTGAATGTTTCTTCGACGTAATCAAATGTATTATTCTTTCTTCTTTACGGTTTAGATAGTGTTTGCAAAGATTTTTTATTAATTTCTATCGGGGATTATGTTAATTGCTTTTAATATTGAAGTTTAGGTTATAGCAAAAAATGCAATCGCATTCACCTCAGATGTATTGTGACAACTGAGGCAGGGTGACAATGGCAACCTACGGAATTAATTTCAGATTTATATGTACACTGTTCTCTAGGTTATTATGCATTATGGTGTAAGTGACCTTTATAGGCTAGCTTGACAAAGTGTCAGGAAATGGCTCGATTCTTAAGCATAAGTTCGAATGCCGTACAGGGTGTGATAAAAGACTTGTATTCCCATCACCAAGCAGCGAAAACCAACAGGGTGGTCGAATACAATGCAGCAGTCAAAATACAAAGCTGGTATAGGGCGCTTCGTGTTAGGCACTACATTAGGTAAGTGCGTATGCTTCCGAATTTATGTAAAAAATGGTTTAAAAGAGTAGAAACGTCCAATCGTTAAGCCGTACAACACAAGGCACTAGCTCCGGTAACCTAAAGATAACATACGGTAATTTGACGATTGCTAGTGAGATCACTAATGCCACCGCTTATGTCCAGTCAAGAGCTCGTAATTCTTGTCCTTTGACAAGACCCAAGCTACACTGCCCACACTGGATATAGTTATAGAGACACCGCTATTTTATGCAATCAGTCAAGATTTAATAGGTAAAAAAGATGTGATGGCTTTTAATTTTCGTTTTATTTCTGTAGGCATCTCAACAAGTGCGCAGTTCATATTCAGCGATATTGGAGAGGCTACATGGGCCGCATATTCTGTCGCATCCGCGTCAGACACCTCGTCATGATCATCCGCATGAACCTCTACAACGCGATGGCGGTGAGGATACAGAAGCACTGGCGCGGGTTCATTTTACGCAAGCACACCCACAACTTCTACGCCAGGAAGCGATACTTGGAAGCACTTGCGACGAAAAACCAGATCGTGAGGAACGAGTTGGCCGAGCACAGAGAGCGACTGGAAGCAGAGCAGATGCGCAGACAGCACAGTGCTCTGGAGAGAAAGCTTAAATATCAAGCCAGGAAACAGCATTACCTACTGAGCACACATCAGAGCTGTGGTATTTATAACTCCCCGTTTCGGTCCCAGCCACATGAGATGGAATATCGACTGCGTAAAGCACGTCCGCTGTCACACAAGAAAATACAAAGTGAATCTTCAAAGTCTTGCGAGCCGCTTCCGCCGATTAAACCGAAGGTTCAAGGTCCCTTTAAGTCTCCCCGCGAAGTCCACGCACAGAGATACCGACCCCTCAATCCATCCCTACGTGTGTCCACTGGCTACAACTCGCTGGAGTCAGCACGCGAAACGCTGGAGCGCGACGAATGGGCCATGCAGCTCACAGATCGCCAGTTCGTGCCATTCAGCAAGAACAAGGTGGATTACCAACCACTGCTACACACAACATCAAAGTACGGACACCTTCCATACGGCACCAAGTATTTCACGGAGGAGAGGCCAGAGTTACAGATCGCAGAGCACCGGATGCAAACCGTGGTATCACCCATCCCGATATTCGATCGATACGGCGCGACATATTCCAAAGGAGCTGTGGTGTTGCAGTAATCTGTATACTTCACGGCAAGTACCGCGATTCAAGAAAAACACTTCGCTTGCCGTTTTTATTTCCACAACTACAGAAATGCACGAGTACATAAACTTGGTAAATACAATATTAAAGATGCGTATATATCACAATATGACAAATGGCAACGAGCCGGTAGAAATCACATCCCATTGCAGTACTTTTCGAGAATCGTGCTCAGTATTGCCCGCATCATTATGTCTGTGAAAATAGATTAGGAATTACGCGACATTCTATCAACCGATGCTCTCGTAGCCACATTTTCGAAATGCGCGATTTAAAAACATTGTGGAACAGATTCGTACAATCCTAATTAAATGGTCATACTACTTTTTTTAAGCGCGCTCACCTCATACACAATTTGGACACATCTGCTAATGTGTAAACTTAACAACAATTCGGAAAAAAATATAGATGTGCGAATTCGGCGGATGAGTACGGATATACCTACCAGTTAGTGGCTGATTCTTGTTTGCTTCGTTTTTTTGTTGACCTTTATACGTTTGATCTTCTCGAACTAAATGTATATTTAAAGAATTAAACAGTAATCCCAGTATGGCTTCGTTACGCTACTCTAATGATGATGTAAATCGTGATTGTGACGCACATACATCATCACACATCCTGCTATGAATAGAGATAATGAATTACTTATCGCAATGAAATGAAATTACTTATCCCGTGAAACGGAAAACGCATGAGTCATTGTTACACCACAATCGTCAGATTACCACAATACAATGAACACATTGCGAACACTATGTTCAAACAAATCGTTCTGTAAACCTGGCTGTTTTCAGAAGGTAAACGATAAGAGGTGTTATAACTTTTATCACACATGCAATTGTCAAATGACCACCGTCGGGCGATGTCAGCTAAGTTCTTTGCCTAAGGGTACGACCGACTAGCTTACGACCAGTACGATCCAGTAACGCTTCGGATGAAAGGCGACGCACTAAGCTACCAAGTTATTCGTCCGGAAAATAGTCATCGTCCCACCCACAGTTAATACTAATCATCTTATATTATTAATTTAATGTCTAGGATATTTATATTTTATGCCGAGCAATGAACCGTGAGAGAGTGTTCCTACACAGGTTACAACCAAAGTGTATTTTAAATAATTAGGAGCTTCCTTTAATTATATTGGGCCGGGCGCAGGCAAGAATAAACCAAAAATACTAAATCTTGATATGTGGTTTTGCTGTAGATAATACCGGAAATAAACGACATAATTATTGATTTTACCTCCAAATCCATCCTGGTCATCATACATCGCATTGAAGGGAACAGACGACTCCGGGTTTGAGATATCTAAGTAGGAAACACAGCTGCAGTGTATATAATGGAAAGCTGTGTATAGGCATACATATACTTTACAACAGTATTCAAGTTCTGTGATCACTTTACATTAGCACGACGAAAGCTATGGATGTTGTAAACCAGTATTAAGACTCTGCAATAGCTCCGGTAACCCGACGATGGGCGCATAGTAATGTGACGATTGCCCGTGTGTTAACCCCCTTGGTTTTCCCATTCACGGGGATAAACATGAATATCCCATCCTAACTTCCTAATGTTAGAAACACTACAAAAGCCTATTTGGCCAGGCAAAAGTTTTTTGGAATATTGTTTTTTTTTCCGTGAAGTAAAGACCTTTAAAATAATATTCGTAGCCTACTGTTTTTTATTAAATAGCCTACTTATAAGGCATGTTTTCACAAGAAGACTTTTTTATTCAGTGACTGTGCTTGTAAGAATTCTGTTATGGAGGACATTGCAATATTACTTTACTGCGCATGCATGTGTAGTTTATTTCTTTAAATTAAATATCCGTTCAGACGTGACTTTTGACCTTGTAAACAATAATATAAGACAGATTAAAAGATTGCTCTGTACCGATTTAAGTAAATTAAGTGTTAAAATACAGGCAATCTACAATTACCATTTCCAAACGCCGTTGCTTTACCCATCAGACCAGTGAAAGCGCCCCTCTGTTCCATTTGGAATGGTTCGGCAACTGATCTTCGACCCATCAACCCGTAGAAGTGCCTCTGGTGTTTCTGATTTGAGTCACAAAGGTATGACAGAAGAATACAGGGTACTCATGCTTTATCACACTGAAAACACTCGACCTCTTGTCAAGTTAACAAAGATATTTTTTGGGCGGGGGGGGGGAGTTTTGGGTCCCTGATGGGCCTGTCCCCAAGACCGTTTATTTATATGTATACTCCTGTATAAGAATCGGTCGCACTAACTATTCGACCACATGATTGTGCTGCAGTGTGTTGTGTATGGTTAAGACGTCGCTAGTGTGTTAAATCCATTTATCCGTTCATCCAAGGAATGTCCTGTGTCTTGCCTAACAACAAAAACGACAACCCAGCGACACGTTTGACGCAACAACCTTTCGTACCCATTAACCCAGTGGCTCGATTGTCAATTAAGCGATTTTTGAACGAATAAACTGTGATTTAATCTGATGTTTGGACAATATCGATGTTGATGGGGGTTAATTCTCAGCCGGTCACTCACGCACATTATATATAGTCTGCAAACAATAGGCGGTAAAACACATTAATTATTCAAATGAACATTTTAAACAACAAGTAAGCCAAACAAAAGTAAATGTATGATTAGGATTGTGCATTATCCCAATCCTTTTAAATAAACCAAGCCATTAAATGCTACTGTGCGCGATGGAAGCAAAGTACAATCCAAACATACCACAGTGCCTCCACATATTCTTAAGTACCCGTGTCTTTCGTCAATGCTCTGATATTAGTCGTTTTTTCTTTGGATAACGCGCTTAGCGAATGTTTAAACTAAGTGAACAAATGTTTAATTCAGTGAATTAATGGATTAAACTACAACACAATGAACGTTCCAAACATATACAACATACTACGAGAAGTTCATATAACCGAATAACCTATGATCATAATTATAGAATGTTTAAATCGTAGATTGGTGAACTCTGTGAAATGTTATCGAAAGACCAATTTGAATTGCACGTATTTGGTAATCGATTTGAAATCACCAACTAACGTTTCTTGTATGTAGCTAATGAAAAACTTTCACGCAAGCTCAAAAGTAGGGATTACTATAAAGTGAGCATTCTAAAGCGCTTCTCATTGACGACGCTTGGGTAAAAAATGCAAGTCCAATTCGAATGATCAGCCTAAATAATTTCGAATAATCAAATGGGGCACGACCACATAATATATGATGGACCACTCATGAACGCTTAAATTGGAGTTTAATTTCGCCCCATCAACAACTTGTGTTGGATCAAGTATCAACCTCGATTGCCCTTGCCCACCACATAGTTTGGTTTAATCAAAATATAATAGACATGGAAACATACTGCAATGGCTTGGCCAACTGCATGGATCGGTTATTTGAAACCGAAAAGTTCCTTCTGCAGTTATTTCCAGGACAAACAAAACGGCCACCCGACCTTTCAATATATATATTTAAGCGCGAAGTTTGATTTTTTGCAGTACTTAACAAATTCGGAACCTTTACCTTGTCAAGATCGTTTAAATCCCGCTTCGCCCCAAGTTGACTGTAGAAAGGGATATCGGGGGCTCGGTGGCGCGGTTCTTCGTTCGCAGTCGCCTGTTAATCGAAGATTAGTCAATTTTAATTCACACTCTGCTGGAATTTCTAGAAAGCAATTCCCATCCTAGCGTGGTGTAATTATCACTGCTGGGCACGTAAGTCGACAGGTTCGACAGCATTCTGCCTCGATCAAAAATGTTTTTTGAACCAATTCAGGCATGAATATGAAATCGGTTTACTATATCTGACACATCAAGTCTCGTTTACTGACACATTTTTTTACATTAATTTATACGATTTATATATATTTTTTTCACAAAACATTTTTATATAAAATTTTGCACAATTCCTAAACATTATTTTTGTATTAAATTTCAAAAAAATTCCATGAATTCCTAGAAGTTTATATGAAATATATCTCGAGGTTACCTGCACATTTTCTCGCGGCGGTCTCGAACAAAGACTGGAAAGAATATAGTTCTCCAGCGGGAAATCATTGCGCACATCTTCGTCGAATCCCGAACCTTTGGTCAACCTAAAGTTCATCAAAATAACCCCGATAATAATCAAAAAATTCATCAAGATCGGCACTTCCATCTTGTAAATATCCAAAAACAATATTCTCTAAAAATAATTCGTTTTCTGAATAGCAACCACCTTTAGATATAACAGTTGAACAGAAATATATAAGTTTTGGTAATATCCAATGCTTTAAGAGTGAGTCAATTAATTATTAAATAGAGCTTTTTTCGGACAGAAAATTTTTAGAAGGTAAAATCTCCGACAGCGCCAAGAATACGTGTTTTAAACAATGTAGTAAGATACAAGAGATCTAAACATGTTTCCCTATACCGCCCACTAAACATACGATCCTGAATTTACGTTTCTTACTTTAGCCACTTGATTTTAAAACGCAACAAACATGACTGGATATTTTAAACTTTGCAATAAATTGAGCGTTTTGTCTTGTGCGATGTAGTGTAGGTTTGCAGTTAAAAGGTTCGTGTTCCGAATTTCAGAAGACCTCTTTATGTATTGACCCTTCCGCGATTAAGGTATACATTGCTTTGACTCAACCTTTAAAATTCTAGTTAAAAATGGTCCCGAAAACTCGATCGTATAAGCTGACACATTTTCTTCATTGTTTTTTTCTTCAAAATCTACAGCGAAAATATGGCCACCGACGAGTATCCTAAATCATTTTTCCACGATCGCATTTCTGTTTCGAAACAAAAAATCCTGCTGGTCGACAATCATCGTCTCTCTAACTAAACATTCTAGAACATTCGACTCTATGTGAAACGATTTTAAAGGTGAGTGCAAAAAAAATGTGTTTGACTCTTCTGACCGGCAAAAATCCAAATGAACAGAGATTGTTAAGGGGGCGAAAAAATGATCAACGTCATTCCAACCTGATCGATTAATTTCAATTCGCGAAGAGACCCGCGTAATCAATTTTTGCTCAACAAAATCGAAGTGCCAGTCAAAGAACAAAAATGAATACTTTATCAATGGAATATTATTTGCATTTTAATCGGATATTTTTGTCATGAATGTCGCTTCTGTCAGAAGTAGATTGCTTTTTTTGAATAAAGAGCAAATATTTTAATAATGCAAATGTAGAATTAAGTTTTAATCAAATTTCTATTCTGCTCTATAAAGACTAATGTAAATTTGGCGGTGAGCGTCATTTGACAATAATGACTAATATGCCACATTCTAAAAGTGTAATTTTCACATAAACGCCATTAAGACTTTCCCAATTTATATCCGTCCAAATCACATCAAAAGTTTGCTTTCAGTCATTTTTTAAACGATAGAGCTTATGAAACAAAGCAAGAAAGAAATTTGTAGATTTTGTTATTTTATCGGGCATAGCTTCGGACATTGCTATCGGGTCGTTTTTGTATGCCTCTTAATATTAGTAGGTTACATTAAGCATTCGACGACACACCTTCAGTTTGCTGCAGGTTACAACTAACATAACACGACAGACCACCAATTCATCGGACTAGATGTTGCTAAAACAGTGGTCGCCGACAGCACAGTATTTGTTAGTTCTAAATGAAATTATATATCATTTTTTAAATATCGAAGATTAAGTAAGAATGTGTTATGTGTACAAGAATTAATCGGTTATATTTTCAAAACCGAATACCGTTCGTTCCAAAGGTGTAAGGCAAATGTTCGCAACCGCGATATCGTCATAACTTGCATTAGATTCGATTATTCAAGCCGCCTTTACAAGTCAGCACGCGAGCATACTTCCAAGATTATCATGACATAAATGCCCTTTATCATAAATAATGTATGTTCTACCCCTTTCTGAAAGTTTGGTGGCTGTTTTTCCTCAGGATTTTCCGTAGTACCGACGGTAAGATAGGTATCACCGAACTTTATCAGATGTGGGTGGCTTGTTTATATGAATAAATCAACACAATTACCTTGCTTAATCGGTTTTACGCGTTGCGAGGATACTGCTGAAAATCAAAATGATAAATGTATTTTTGCTGACCTGACCTGGTTTTTAAATCGGCGACCATTGGACCCATGACACTTCTATGTTTTTATATGTGTTGTATACAGAAGTTTTAGGATTAACAAACTGAACTGGCCATTCATGTCAAAATGATTTTAATCAAATAAATACAGTGATGAGTCATATCACGGAAAGAGTGGAAATCTAAGTCGAGGGATTTATTCTCAGTTACTTCAGATAACGCGTGAAGGAAATCCCTTAGTTGGAAGATTTATGTCCTTGATCGGTAGATAAAATGCATGGGGTGGGATATTGCGTTTGATTTTGGTTCAAACCACGAGATTATCCAGTGTTACTATATTAATATAAAGTAATATTCACACGGTACCTTCATACCAAGAGATACTTGGGTTATAAGGGCAGAACACACTACGTTAATCATAAACTACTCTCTTTACTGCGCGGATTTAAACATATCTTCAATACACCCTGTTCATTTAGACGACTCGGAGAGTATTTTATCCCATTTTTAATCAAGTACTATCCGCAATGTCTCCAAATGAACAGCGGTGTAATTTTAATGTTTGTGCTTAGACTACAGTACAAATCCATGCATGATTTAGAAATCTACAGTCTTATGCTACTGTTGTGCGACAAGATAGCGCCAATTATCTCAGAATATAGTTTTGAGAAAAACTATTCGTGCTTGTTTAGGACAGCTCATAGCTATCAAACTTCTGATTAATTAAACTTTCCGAAATTGTTGTGCTTTTAATGCGAATTATGCAAAGGAGGTTAGAATTTACTAGGGAAGATACGATAAAATAAAAAAACAAACACTTGAACTGTTCGGCTACAGAAAAACAGATTACGAAGCTGACAAAATAAACGAAGCAACAGAAAGAGATCTTAGCTTAACGAAGGAAGATAGAAAATTGCGATTACATAGAGACAGCAGTGCGAGAATGAAAATATATTTTAAATGCAACAGAAAGCGCCCGATGTTAAACCTCATAAGATGGTAAAGCACATTTATTTAAGCGTCGCATTTTACTTGCATTTATGCAAACAGGAACCTTATCGGTGGCCTAATTATACGGAAACAGGTGAAATATCATTTCATCGCAAAGGAGCAAGACCGTGTAAATGATTACACATCATTTAAAAAAATCGTACTACGAAACTACGTGTAAATTATATAAGGTACTAGATATTGATTAGGTTTTTCGGCAGCGTCTGGCATATTACTACTTTAGATTTTTGTTAAGTAGCCTGCGGCATTTTCGTGATTCTTCTCCAATAATTATAATGTACGGTGTTCCTTTGCGGAAATGAAGCAAAATAAAATAAGGTAAAATTAAAAAATGCAATATTACATCGACATTCTGTCTGGTAGGAAATAATTTGACAACTACTTTCGAATAGACGTACCGCAAGTCGGGAACAAATCGATGGGGGAATTTATATTTCACAAAAAAAAGTTATTGTTCGTTTGTACCATCGGTAAAAACATTTTTAAAGGAAAACGTGACGTTTTTTCAGAAATCTGAATTTGACAGAACCAAACACGCCACATACACTGCAGGAAATTTTAATTTAAAACTCCTGGGAGTTTCCCGTCAGCCACTTCCCAACCCTCATGTGCAATGTCAGCTAACGCACTGAAAAGCCGCAACCCTTTTGGCACAAATCGAAGTACATATAACCCAGCATATGTTCATGTTAGTAAAAGGCGTTTGAGCACAGAAAGGAAAATAGCAATAACAAATGAATATGGTGGTTGTTCATTTAGAGACCTTACAATCTTCGTTCAACTTCCAATTCATAAGTTTAACACAAGCAACAGCATCCTCTGTGCAATCGTGCCCCTCGTCGCCTGTAACGATTTTGTGCTAGTCCGAACGATTAGCTTGGTGTGCGTCACTTTTCAGCCGGTTTGCAGGTTCGAAACTGGCCGCTAGCTAGTCAGTTGTGCCTTGTGCAAGACACTTAACAAAAATTGTCTGAACCTAAGGATTAATGGGTTCTACCAAATTAAAGAAACGTCGGAACCATACACAACACACTACAATTTATCTTGTAACCCGACGGTGGCCGCGAGGTATTATGACGAATGCCAGTGTGTTAAACGCCCCTTGCATTTTACCTTTTAAGGGGATGAACATGAATATCGTATCCTATCCTATCCTATACTAGTTATATATTTCGGATGAAGACATCTATAGTTTCCGTTCGACACGTTAATCCAGCAGTCAGTCTGGGTGTCTGATATGGCAGTTGTTATATAAAACTGAAACTCGTCACAGCAGAAAGCGAACCAGACACCTGCATTGAATGCAAACTCACTTGGCTAAAACCTTCCAACCACTAGAAAGCGGAGTTTACAAACCAAATTCACCTGCATTCTGTATTACGATGCCCAGGTATTCCGACATAAGGTTACGCAGTGCACGTTTATAAGGTGGACCCAGTCTATGGGGAAATATCACTGATGTGTCAACTATAGAATTGTGGATGATCTGAAATTGAATGTCCTTGTAAAAGTTTTGATATAATTGTGTGAGAAATGTATAACTATAATAGTTAAGTAATGCAAGGATTTGAAACGTTTGTCTATCCATGGGTTGAGACAAACGCTCGAGGAGGCATTATAACACAGGTGATTGGCAAGGAAATAACCAAGTAAGTCAGATGGTGGTTTTAATCCTACAACCTTAAGGCTGAAATATTATGATATAGCTATGCGGGCGGAATAACAAAAAAAATGGTTTAAAAGTAATTGTAAATATGTACATTTGTAAATATGTAAATATGTGGATTGTAAATTCTTGTGTGCCGTATTGATATTGCAAATAAACTATAAAGACAAAAACAATTTTTCTGCTGAACAGTTTTGGCTCGCTGTCATCAAAAAATTACATTTTATTAATTATCATGGAATAGAAGGGGTCAGATCCATTGGTAACAGGTCATGGCTTAATTTTAGAATTACAAATCACCTCTGTACACAGCTTTAGCTTTTCATTTTAAAATTTTATTACAATAAGAACTAGATAATAATCAAGAACCAGCCGCAGAAATAGCAGCCACCAGCCGCAGAGTAAACAAATACTAAATATTTAAAAATAATCTCTATTTAAACAAAAACGAGACCTACTCTTAATGCAACCAAATCACTTTCGAGGCTGTGCCCAATGAGAATGGAATCGGTGGAAAATTTGCTCAAGAACACAGCCTGTATGTGCCGGAGAGTGGTCTTTACCCCTTTGAAATCAGATTTCCGAAGCCCACTCCACCTGTGGTATGCATATTAGGTGATGCTACTTTTTTTGTAGAAGGGGCCTTTTCACAAGTTCTGTTGGACATTTTACCCAGTGCGGTTATTACTTTTTACACCCTATTAAAGACAAAATGTAAGTTTTAATTATTGTTCTATAAATTTTTTGATGAATCGATTAAATGGAACCATAACAGTTATGTGATAATGGGCATTGTGCAATAGAAGACTCCACAGGTATAAATCACTGGACACAGAAGTTTGAATATTGCACAGAGCAATCTGACAAATGCCTATGTTATAAGGTCGCCCTTGCATTTCCCCACTTAAATAAACAAATATTTCTATCTAATATAAACTATCCAGATTAACATTTCTAATATATACACTGTACTGCAACAATTACCTTGTATTATAGTCCAGTATCTTTCCTTCAGGAAGAACAAAAGAGTCGTAGACCAGGTTCCCACTGAAGTTCACAACACTAACTCTGGCTAGTTCCAACCCAACTGTTGTGTAACACTGTAATCAATTGGTTGTTTTAGTTTGCATGGGCATTAAGAATAATAATGGGGGTCAAAAATATGTTCTTCTTTATCCCTGGATGTGAAAAAAGGAACATTATTTAAACAATGTTAATCGTTCATTGCTTAATGTGAACAGCAGATTGACGGGGCTAGTGTCACTTTTGCATTATCACTGCAATAAAAGGCAACATGTGATAAGTGCCATCAAGACATAATTTAACTAATCCTGTAGTTTTGTTCAGTCGATGGGCGCAATAGATAAGAGCACCAGCAGTCTGCAGGTCGATTAAGGTTTTAACATCAAACCAGACGTTGGCTAAAAGGTTGTGTCAAGGCACTAAGAAGACATCTGACATTGGTGTGCAATAATGCTCTCTTACATATTTGCAAAGTTGACGATGTTTGTATGATAAGTCAAATTTCATTTTCCCAATTATTGGGATAAAACACAAATAACCTACGCCCTAACAAAAAAAGAAACTTTTACCATCTCACAATCTAGTGCAAAAATGCCCGGAGTTTCATTTTCATTGGGTGATTTAACAAGGGTTTTCACATAGCCTGAGCAATCGAGTTTGTTGTCCTGGTGCACATGGGTCTGCAGATAAGGAATTTGTTACTTAGCTTAATCTTACGTAATGTAATAACAGCTGCAATTTCTAATATGCATACAAACTAACCTCAGCAACAGAGCAGCCTTCAGAACCCAGTGTATTCTGGCAACAAGCATAACGTTTTTCCCAAGAAGAACCAACCTATTAAACAAAAGAAGGTTCATGTTGATATACCCAGAAATGCAACTTATGCTTTAAAACAAAAGTTTAAAATATTTCAACTAACTGTAAAAACGAATGACAAAATCATCAAAACTAATAGCTTACTTTAGTGGGGTAAGCTCTTCCCCAATGGTGAATACACTCACTCTCTTCTTGCAGTGATAGATTGGACATTACGAATTCCTTGCCACACCTCTGGCAGATTTTCCTGGGTGTGGAACAGTTGCTGTTTTATTTGATTTATTGCTGCTTGATCTATCAGTATTTTACAATTACAAAAAATGTTTTAATGAATGAACATTCCATTAAACACCCTTTTCATAAAGACACATATTTTTTCATGTTGAAAACATTTTCATTTCTTTAGCACATTTAGTATCGCATCTGAACATCAGCCAATGGTCATGGGTTTGAAACCAGTTGTTAACTAGTAATTGTGGCCTCTGGCAAAGCTTTTGTCAATGGTTTGATGGATCCAGTGTACAATGGGTTAAACAAAAGATACAGCAATGTCTTTATCTGTTTAACGCACTGTCATAGCTCGGGTAATCAATAATGGGAAATATAAGAAAAGCAACCCGCTAATAAACTTTGGAGCTAAATATCAGTTTTACTTTCCAATATTCTGCCAGAATTATTATAGAAAAAATTAACTTTTAATTTAGAATAAATAAATAAATGTCCTGCACACCTTTTAGCATTGGTATTGACTACACTTGTTGTCTGCTTATAGAACCTGCACTGACCAGGTACATCACCTTCCCTGGGGAACCCATTTTCTTTCAATTGTTCCTCAGTCAGTATGTAGTTGCACATTCTCTCATATAGCTCCTCGCCTTGGGAAAGAAGTATTGAAATGTAAGAAGGCACATTGACATGGGTAGAGTGTTGGCACCACAGCTGGAAGGTTCTGGGTTCCAACCCGGCCCCTAATTACTATAGCTTCAACCTAACATATAGGTGTGGGAAAGATTATTATAATTATAGCTTCAACCAAACACTGATTTATATGTTAGGTAATACCTCTAATGATTGGGTTATTGTGTAATAACCTTCAAAAGTTAATTTAAGGGCAAAACCCAGACAAATAAGTAGGTAGGGTGATAGCACCAGCAATATCCAATTAGGTGTGGGAAAGATTATTAGCATTAAATAAGTGAGTACATCAGGTCTTAAAACTGTGATACTAAACATAGGGTGATTAATGGTAAGATAACCTACACAATTAGTAGGATGGTTCTATGGGTTAAACAGAGAGCATCAAACCACCTACCAGACAGACGAGTAGTCTCATTCATTTCAAATTCATATCCTCCTTTACAACTTTGCAAATTGGTTGAAACTTTTCTTTGATTTGAACTCGGGCCAAGTTTCTGCTTCTTTGTGCTTAAATTTGGCAAGTCCACACTGCCGTGCGCCACCCTTTTGTTCTTGCCTTTCATAACAACAGGTTCTGTGCTATTTTTAGCACGGGCAGCTGACGGGGTTTGTGTTTTAGTGGAGGATTCTGTATCGCGCAGTCGTTTCAACGTACTAGCTGCCAAACTGAGGTAAATGGATTTGGTCTTACTTCGGTCCTTGCATCGTAGTTCTTCAACTTCTGCCTAGTAAAGGGGGTAATTTGATGTTGTCCTTATTGAAAAGTTGTTTCGCGAATTGGTGGAATTCAACTACCGTCGCTTTTCATTTTATCCTAATTTTAGCATTGGAACTTTTCAATGAAATTAAAGTAGGACACTATTGTTTAGGGGTAGAAAACTATTGCAGCACTAACATGGGCAATTATCTACAATATGCTCACAGTCACGTTACCGGAGCTATTAGGGAGTGTTGTATATAATACAAACATTGCCTAGATTATGTTTAATTCAGTGATTTATTCGGTTTAATGTAAAACCGCTCAATTGCACCCAAAGCATACAAATGACTAGCATAATGCCGGTTTCCATCCAATAACCTTTCAACTGAAAGTCAGGTGTACAATTATGACGTTCCTATAATGTTTCAATGACAGTCCTACTACTTAGTTTAACGCATTAATTTACTGGGTTTAATACTAAGGCAAGAACGAACTCACCATCTTATAAGCATCAGCCCGGTCTTTCTTACTTATTCGGAGACACTCATCAATAAACATTGTAAGATAACGCTGTCTAATGTTGGTCGGCACCTGTAGCAAAGGATTTAATATCATAATAGTAAGGATGAGATATTCCAAAATTGCGGTGAGCATTAGTTTAAATATGGCACACACAGTTAGGTTAGCTGACTGAGAAAGAACCATTTACCTTGCAATGGCGATCTGGGGTTATAACGGGTCTCGCAATTGAATCACTTGATATTGAGTTGTTGCTGGTAGCGTGGGCTAATCTACGGATTCCTTTCCCTGCTGTCTGTTGCATTGTGCTGCTTGTGGATGATCTAAATTTAAGGAATAAAATTTGGTAAAAGAACAAGGTCATAATATAAATTTTTATATTAAATATAGAATTAAGTTATTAATGTTTATCCCCAAAAACACAAGGCACGTTTTCACACCAAGTGCCCACTGTTGGGTTACCAAAGCTATTGCAGTTTGGTGTATGTTTTATGATTTACATGTTTCTACTGGTTTAATTCAGCCGATCCATATTAAGCTGTTACCCAATTCAAATCTATTAAGTTCTTAAATTCTGAGGTTTTCCCAAGCTTAATTTTGTGAATACTAAGTAAGAGAGGGAAATCAAGTAGCATTGGGTGTCCAGCAGACCTGTATATATCTTTGAATGGCTGTTTTTTCTCCGCAATAATTCGTTTCGTGAAGGGGTTAGGTTTCTTTGGCTTTGGAGTAGTCAACTGCGAAAAGTAGATTTTTTAACCACATTCATAAATGTATTGTGTAATAATAGTGTCACCATACTAGAGAAAATATAGGCTTAATCCACCAGAGGTTAGGTTTAATAGAGAAATGGCAAAGACAGTGAAATAGCTTCAGCATTGCGAATTTTCTTGTGTTACATTGACTGTCATTTTTCCCGAGGGATTAAAAGTATCCTCTCATCTCCTAAAGCCATCTTTCTATTAGAACTGGTCGCATATGACGACACACTCTTCTTTAGGGCATTATATATTAATTTTTATAATCATTTTATTTTCCAAATTTTGTAATCTTACTCAGGTTTGACAGCAACATTCGCTATATTTAATATTTATATCATTTTTTTTAATGACGAGTTTTACCAACTGTTTATTTTGGCATCTTTGCTTGTTCCTGTGCTGTTATTTAAGACTAGGGATGGAATAAACTAAACTAAACAGTGATATTTCCATTATCCTATGACATAATTATAAATAATAGCACACTGACCTGGTTCAAAGTAGATATGCTTCGTTCGATTTTTATGGTTTCAAACCTTTGCATCATTTTCTGTGCAGGAGTCATATGCCGTGCTCTCCTTGTCACCTGCACAATAAGGAGACTTGTGTCGTATTCCTGATCATATTTCCATAAAACTATACAACTTTAGTTTAGTTGATTTTACCAGATAGGTATTACTGGACACTAAAGTACATTTTTGGTTATCTGAGAATAACAGTGTAATAAAAAATACATCCGTCACTTTATATTATAGTTTTGGTTTTCAGCAGTATTGCATTTATATATTCGATTACCAGATGGAAAATTTTGTCAACTGTTAAATGGGGAGTTCTAGTAATATAAACTTACTGGCCTCGCCGGGGCCGTCGCCGATTCGTTTTCAGGTTTAAGTGCAACCCTCCGGCTAGCTTTGAACAGAGTGGAACTAAACTTTTTAGCAGATGTAGCATCATCATCTTCAACCTGGATTAAAGTGAAAAAGAATGTAAATTTCAAGTCCCCATTATATGAAACATGCACATCAGTGCTGTTAATTTTAATAAAGAGGCTTCAACGATACTTGTATATAACTACAACCTAAGTGCCCAAAATTAGTATGGACCTAGGTCATTGGTAAAAACTTATGTGTATATAACACTAAAATTTGTGCCTATATACCAACGATTGTGGAATTGGTGCATTTTGTAGACTTAATGCCCCATTTTATCATCCATAAACAAGAGTCAAGTGCTACAATGTAAATATAATGTCAAATCACATTAATTACATTACATTAATTACATAAAGTAGTTTCAGAATAAATTGATTAACCCCTTGCAACGTTTAAAGAAAAATAAAAGCAAGCAAGAAGCTATCCAGTTAAAACCACATGCATAACATGGCTGTAAAAATATAATATTGTCAATCAACTGTCGAGTTTAAAATAAACAAATTCTCATGCTGTAAAAAATGTCTAAAACAAGTAATTACTGTTGTTTCAAATTGTGCATCAGATTCACTACTATCTTTAAGGTCAGCAGAGCTGGTATCAAGGTCTCCATCATCTTCCTGGTATATCCTATAGCACTCCTCGAATGTGTTGATGCCATTCAATTCCTTATCTAGTCTGAGAAAACATACATTTCAAAAGGGAAATTGGAAAAAAACAAGGAATACTATGCAAAAAGCACATATAATGTGATGTAACAATGGCTGTACAGCTACAAAACCATGTTCCAAAATCTGTTTGGTTAAACACAAAATTCTACATGTGAATAGGCCTGATTTCTAAACTATAACAGCATGACGAACCTTTTAATTTCATCCTCATCCACAAACTTCTTAATCGTCTCAGCTGAAATTTTTGTCGGAGATTTTAATGGCGAAACATTTGTTTTTTTCACTATTTTCTTCTCTTTAGAAAGGATTTTGCCTTGTTTCGCAGATATTACTTCTTTCTTAAGTCTTTCTTTCGACTTTTCACTTTTGACTGCAGCTTTTAATTTCTTTGGCAGAGAAGGTTCTTTTCTTGATTTAGATTTCACTTTCGAAATTTTATCTGGTACTTTAGCTACATGCTTGGATTTGGTGGCAGATTTTTCCGTTTTATGTTTCTGAGGTGTAGTGTCCTTACTTTTGAGTTTAATTTCATCAGATTGGGATTTATTGTCACCAGTTTGGGGTTTAATGTCTTCGGTTTTGGGTTTAATAATGTCAGCTTCTGGCTTAATAACAGCTTTGATCACAGTTTCTTGATGCTTATCAGGAACTTCTTTTTCAGAATCAGTTGTCTAAAATAAAACAATAAAATAGTCATATATCTAATAGATCAAACTAGTGTACCTATAGTAAACGTTAGCGGCAACACTTGAAGGAGGAAAAGATGAAAGGAGGGAAACTGCTCACTAAAACTATGGAACTAATTTTAACCCTGCCCTAAACACTAATCTGAACCTCAGAAAACTCCAACCCTATTTCCCCGATTTTAGTTTTCCTCCTTTGTTAGCCATGAGTGTAGCGCCTATAATTGTTTTTAACCTGCACAAAATTCTTTTCCCCAATGTAGAATCACTATATAAGCTGGTATTTCAAATCATATAGGCCTAGTAACTTTAAGGTCAACTTGACACATTCCACAATATAAAACTATGGACATACATACTGGCTATTTAACTGCTTGATGAAATGATTTTAGTTTAGTTTAAATAAACAACCAATATGCCCATTCTCATAATATTTTACCGGTTCATATTGAGGTATTACGGGTTTCAATGTGTCTTCTTGGTTGTCCTCCAATATCACAAGTTCTAGATCATCTTGGTCTGCATTTAAAGCTATATAAGCTATGGAAAAATTTAAAATAACCCACATTATACTTTCCTTTAAATAACCAAAGAATGTTGATATACTGGTCATACCCATGATCATATTTTATGTGTGAAAAAATTGTAAATAGAGTTCACAAACCAAAGTTCCCTATGCGATTCCACCTTAACAATGGACTGCTTAGGCCTAAAAGTAAGGTTATTTGGTACATTGTGCAAAACAACATTATTACGCACATTTCCGGCCGGTTAGTCTGGCAGTTAAGTACGTCTCCTTTCAATCGTAAGGTTGCAGGTGCGAAACTGGTCTCTAGCTAGATGGTTGTGTCCTTGGGCAAGGCACTTTACGGACATTGTCTGAACCCAGCGGATTTATGGGTTCTACCAAATTGAAGAAACGTGTCTATTATACACAACACACTGTAATAGCTCCGGTGATCTGACGATTGCCCCTGTGTTAACTCCTTTGGTTTTCCCATCCATGGGGATAAACATGAATATCCTATCCTATCCTATTTTCTTTCTATCAAATCTAAAAAAGCATGGCACCAATATTCCGTTACCAGAGTCAGAAAATTCTGGCTCATTGTCCTTGGGCGAGTTGTTCGATTGAATTCTTGACTTCATTTGAATATCCTTGCAGTTGTAATTGGACAATGGGTCATATTCTAAATCTGTAGTTGGTTTGGCCGGCGTATAAGCTGAGTATGTAATATTTTTCTTCTGCTTTGATGAGCCACTACTAGCTGGTGTGTACCTGTATAAATAAGCACAGGGGTTGAAAATAGTGTAATAAACAAGAATGCTGTACATTATCTTTAATAGAGTATGCATACATTACTATGAAATAACAGATCTGTAGTGCCAAACTGTGGCCAGTTTTTTAACTTACTGTACAAAACATGAATATAAAAATTTATTTTACAACTCCACATTTATTTTCAGTAATGAAGAATCCTAACTCTGTGATTCCTATGTTAGTGTTGTGAAGTGATTTTGAGACTGTCTATGTCGCATTAAATATCTTTTTTGCTTGCTCATAAAAAAGTGAAATGGGAGCGATTCATTGAAGACTTTGAAGAAATCAATACTACTTTAAGGATATTGGTAGCTAGTTTATTATGACATTTTCCGCAAAAAACTTCAGTATTGTCGCAATGATTTTTGTTGTCAGATGTTTGTCGCTGTCACTGAGCAACTCTTGCCTTTCAAACAATATGTTGTATATCCAATTAATTACAAACTACAAAAAAAGGTATTTTAGAAAAAAACAGATCCAATATTTTAGAAAAAAAAACAGATACCCTTTATGGTCACCAGAATAAGCTGATTTGGCATTATCTTCATCACCACCCTGGCTTGTTTCAAAGGTTTCCTGTGTATCTGTCTCATCAGATAATGACTCTGGCTCTGTAAAATTTGAGAAATATTAGTTTAAACACATATTAAATAAATTCAATTTAAGAGACAAGCAATATAATAAAAACATGTAAAAGTAATGAAAAAATGACAAGTAAATAGATTACTGTAGTTAGTAAATACATTTCCTGAACATACACAGTTAATGAACAGAATGTCTTTAAAGTGCTTACTTTATTAATGTTGACAACCAACCAAGCATATAAATATTTAACATAAACAATGCATGCATTTGTATAAAAATACTTCAAAACCCAACATACCGTAAGGATGAGATACTTCCCCTTGAAAATATGAACTGTTGAAAGTTGATGCACTTTTTGAGTGTTGACTGACATCTGATTTTAGTTGGCTAATTGCTTTTTGAACAACTTCCAAATTAATTGTCGGCATTCCAGACTCAGAGTCTGTATAAAATATCTTTACAATAAAAAACTTGGTTTTGAGCACCAGTTGTTAGGTGACATTAAACACTTTTATCTCCACAAAAAATCAACATTTGTTATATACCGGTTGGGCCAGAATATGTTGTAGTGCCAGGATGGAATGTTTATATGTTTATACCGATGCATGGGCAAACATAAGCGGCGTTAACACACAGGCTATTGGAAGATCTTGTGTGCATTTCCGGGGCACTGAAGCTATTGAAGTGTGTTTATTAAGATGTTTGTAATATTTTAGTTATAATTAATAATCTAATGAGTTTAGGGGACATTCACTGAGTATCTTTTACCAGAACACGACTGAAAAGCTCACAACTACCCCTGGCTAAGCCAGATATTATAGTAAATGAGAGTTTAGTGATTGTTATAGCAATTTTGTGAATTGGATTAAATTTGAATTCATTCGAGCTTCATCTGTTACGTCAGGGGTCGGCAACCTCTTGGACTTAAAAAGCCTCTTGCACTTAAAGAGCCACAGCAAAACTAATAATATTTTTACAATAAAAAGAAAAGTTAAACAAAGAGAAGAGTGTTCTTCTCTTTGTTTAACTTATTAAGCACTCGCTACAGTAGCAGTAAAATTAATAAAGGCACAAAAGGCTTTGTACACAAAATTGCATTAAACAACTGCATTCTGTGTAATGTGAGTATGAGACTTTAAGTTGTTTTTTTATCATTAGGCATTGACAAATCGCATAACCGATACACAGCTACAGTCAAATTTGAAAATAATATCATATAATTTATGGTATAATTCACATATATTTACCTGTGTGTAATTTTGTGTGTCGAAAGTGACAATATGGCCGCAAGCATTTCTTTCCATTCGTCTCATCTGGACAGGTAATACCACGAAAGTACCCTAAACTAGGAAGCATTGTTCAGTGTTTACAGGTGGCTGTTTAACTGCTTTGTATTGCAGTGTTGACCAGCACTAATGATTCTGCAAAATATAGGAGTTTTTTTATGTACATGTGCTTTAACGTTGGTTTGCATGTTTAGGATGGAACGATCATGTTTATCCTTGTGGGTGGGACATTTAAGTTTCATAACAAAACTTACAAACAAGTATCAGAATACCTCATGTCACCAGTAATCAGTGCCATTACAGGGGTGCCTCTAAATACTACAGGAACGCTTGGATCGCTTGGACCACTTAGATTGCTATGGAAAGTTATTTTATACCTGTTTCAAACACTAATCTTAACCCCAGAACTAACTCAACCCTAACATTAATATCATGGCTTTTGTAATTACAAAGTATAGTAAGCGATTCAAGCGCTATATGCGATTCAATGCAATCCAAGCGGTCTATGCGATCCAAGCGGTCCTGTAGTATTTAGAGGTAACGCCATTACAGTGAGTTGTGGGTTGGTGATATTGTTATAGTTTTTGTTCAACCTGTTATTCCACTAGCACTAGGTTCAAGAAAAGTTTAAGTGCTTCGCAATCGAGTTGTTTCTAACCCACATTCGTTTGGCTGGCATTCGGTTTTACTATTTCATTAGAAAACCGTTTTTGTAAGCCTAGCAGCAAAAAACATTGGATAGTAAAGAAAACAATTGACAACGTTACGTAACGAATTGTAATCGAACTAATAATAAAAGCACTGTCATAGCCGAAGCACTCAGAAGACTTTTTATTTGCTTTAAGATGACACAAGGAAATTTAAATTAACCATCACACAGTAATATTCAGAGTACCGCAAAATAATTATCAATCCTTGTTTGAAATAAACTTTGTGGCGCAGTGTTTATAAGATAAATGTGATGGGTATTCCCCTTTCACAGGGTGTGAAATCAACCGTGAAGCGTAAAATATCCCTGAAATCATAAAAAAGCATTAATGTATTCCAAAATTTTGTATTAATTACAGTTGATTTATGGCCCATCAAATGTGCCCTGACTCAGCTCTTGCTCCAATTACTTTTAACATACTGTGTTCTTGGGGTGAATAAAATAAATTTTGCTTTTTGTCAGATGTGTATTATTTTTTGGCCGATGTGTATCACAGTCCACCAGTTTCCCTTACTTGATTGTGCATTTTGTTGAGGTCTTAAAACAACCCTACAGTAAATCGCGTCATATTTCACACGTTTTATCGGCTCTAGTCCATTTTATGGCTGTTTACAAATATAATGCCTTTCTCCTAGAGGTTCGTGCATTTCTCAGAAACAAGATTTCCGATGACAGACGCTATTGTGATCGAACTTTTATCTCCGCCGCTCGTTCCTCGTTCGCAGCAGGATTTTTTATCGCTAAAGCTTTTACGGGTGAATAATGGGGAGGCGACTCATAGGATGATGTCACATTTTGTAGGAAAATCTCATTTCGATTTAAGACAACCTGTTAGTCATATCCGCACCCTAGATACGAAAGTTAAGTTGTCTCGTAAGTCTTATCTATTAACGCGAGTGGTAAACCTGTGCCGGTAGTGCACTTTATCAGTTTATACTCGTTGTAAGTTTGTTTTCAACGACCTTCTTCGGTTCAACAGCGCTAGATAAATAATGTGCACGTTATAACGCTAGTTTTGAATCATACAAATGTCCTACCATGGCGCAAGTTCCGAAAAGGTTAATGACAGCTGTCAACGTTGATCGTGCTGAGAAAAGACGTGTTCCATCAAAACATTACGTGAGTAAGATTTCTTTAAATTTATTTTAATTGTTTACTCATATGACAGTTCATTTGTTTGAATTAAAGTTGATTATTTACTTTTGTGATCATGTATGTTTTGTATTGAGCACCATTTTCCTAAAACCTCTAACATTGTTTTGAGAAACAAAATATTTACACCAAGCTGTCATTTTCTTATTCTTTTTCAAGATACTGGTATTTGTATTTTTACTGATCGTCTTAATTCATTAATTTCTAGCAAACAACTTATTTGATGGTCAGGAAAGTAATGACTGATCTTAACGATATCTTGCAGGTGCACAATTTGATAACAAGTTGCAAAATTTTTATAAAATAGTAGTAGAACATGTATCGCTAATGATAGGCCTACACCAGGGATGTCCAACCTGGCGGCCCGCGGGCCGCAGTGCGGCCCACCTGAGATTTTTGTGCGGCCCGCTAGTAATTTTTACTCCAAGTAGTATTTTGAACTTTAAATCTTGGCCTAATTAAAATGTATCAGTCAGCTTTTAGGGACGCAGTTAACATCAAAACTGCAGAAAGAAACCGACTGACGACAAACACTTATCTCATTGACTTTGTATCGCAGAAATAAGTTTTTGTTTCTTTTTATATGTGTGCTATTTGTTTCCTTTTTCAAATATGAAATTAATGGCTTTTAATTGTTTCTTTATGTACACATTTAGGGTTGGAATTAACGGATCGCGAATCGCTATTCGCGAACCGTTTTCTAAAGTTCGCGAATTACAAAATTTAACAAAATCGCGAAAATATAAATTACTGGTACTGATTTCGCGCACTTTTAATAATAAATCCTCAACACGTTTATGTAACATTATTTGCCTTAAACATAACATTATTTATTTACCTTGGCTTCATTGCATTATTGGCGTATAATAAGCATTGCTATCACAACGCAATAATCGCCATTATGCGTTAATATACCTCGATTCCTTTATTCGTGATTGGAGAGATGCGACACACCCCTTTTGAATTTACGTTTATTGCAATTTATCATTACTACTAAATAACGGTACAAAACCATTAATTCGAACCCTTCCATTTTTATTAAAATTAAGAGGTTCTGCGGCCCATTGAATTATTTTAAGTGACAATGCGGCCCATTACAATAAAAGGTTGGACATCCCTGGCCTACACAATGATCCGCTCAGACTGCAAATGTCCAAGTTTACTCATGGAAAGTCTTGCTTGATTTTTGTCACCCTAAAAAGGCGATTAATCGATGTTATGATAATTGCAATGGTTTTAAATTAAAATGATTTTCTTATGAATGCAATTAAAAATCCGACTGTGACATGCAATATTTTGATGAAAGTATCATAGTAATTTACCATTACCAAAGGTTATTTTTTAACACTCGTTAGGGCATTAATCATGGTTTATAAATGGAAACTAGTCAAGTTTTCACATTTAAGAGTAGAACCAAACAGAAGTATTCTATCCTATATTGTATTATGAAAATATAATTTGTTTTTTTAACAGGTTTATGTCATTGAAGTTACCTGGGATGATGGAAGTGAAACCATTATTTTTCGACGATACAGCAAATTTTTTGACCTACAGGTTAGACAACACAAGAGAACTTGAAATTCCAAGTTTATATTTATTTAAACAGCGTAAAATTTGTTTGTCTGGTCTAGAATAGTAGAGATGGTCCACTAATCTAAGTTAATGAATAATTTATTACACTAACCAAATAAATTCACTCTGACAATATTGAATAAACACAGCCGGCTGCCCTTCTGTGATTAATTGAGTCAACATTAAAATTCCTAGATAAATCTTTTGGAAACATTTCCAAGAGAAGGAGGTTTAAAGGACCCATCAACAAGAATAATCCCATATCTTCCGGGGAAAATCCTTTTTCGCAGAAGCAATATTAGAGATGTTGCGTTAAAACGAGTGCAGTCTATTGGGGAGTATTGTAAGGTTGGTTCTGTTTGCATACTCATTTTGTACTAAATTTTGTTTGCAAAAGAATTAAAAAAATCAATATATTATTTACTTCACTTTTATGTACAAAAACAATGTATATGCTATTATATTGTTTTTATATATTTTTTTGTTTCAGTATTTCTTTGAAAATAAGGACTGACTACTGCATTTTTAATGTTTAAGAGTGAACGTTTTGCCCACTTCAAAAGTTTCATGCCATGTATATGACTGAATGAGGCACTTCCTTATTCCATCGAGGAAATGCATTTCAGAAACAGCTGCGCAAAGCTGTGCTATTTGCATCTTATTAAATCATGCACGTGTGCATATAGGAAATGCACAACATGTATTTCAATCTCCATGTTCAAAAACGTCCATTTATTCTTACCTTGCAGACAAAAGTTGGTGTAGAAAACCATGTGTGGTATTAACTTTGGTAGCCAGACTGTGACTGCACAATGCATGAGTATACTCATACCTGTTTAGGAAAACAAAGGTCATATTTAGGGGGTTTAAAAGACATGCGTTTTTTGCATCACATTGACTTTACTTACTATTTCAAATTTTTTAAAACGAATTACTATGCACTCTGTAAGAATATGCTACTTTTTATCTAAATTCATGTAAAATTTTGTCTTATTTCAACAGGATCTAATCAAGCTTCCTGACTATATTGTACAAAATCCACTAATTTTGGATTTCTTTGAAACCAAACCAGAAGATCTTAAATCACACGAAACGTAAGTTTTATTTTTCTATCATTCCCATTAAAAGTTCACAATTTATTATTTTTTTTAGTGACAACACTACAAACATCAAATCCTGGAAAAAGGATAGCATTGGTAAGTGCAGTACGAATTATTTTTACACTTAGCATTTAGCAAAAAGTTATAAGATTAAACAAATTTGATTGCCTGGAGTTATATTTTTGTTTAGCAATGGGAATTCCTTATTCAAGTACATTTGGTAACAATTTTTTTTTAATATTTTTACGTCATATTACTGAATTATATTGCTGTATCATGCCAGAGTATATTTTTAAATGTTTTTACAGACATATCGCAGCCCATACTGCCAGAACCGTACGTTGTAACAAAGGATTATGAAAAAACCCAGGCCAAGGAATTGTCATCTCGGGCTGGGGAGGTGGTAGAAGTCATAGATAAAAACGAAAATGGTGATTTTTAGCAATTTTTAGAAAAAAAATGAACAAATTTTAAGTGTTGACATCGCAAATCTACGAATTCTATGTAACTATAATTATAACACCACCACTAGTGGCTGAGTGAATTATTTATAACAATATCTACTAACATGATGATTAAAGCGCATATAAAAACTTAAGATTTTTAACCAACCAATTATCCTCCGTTTTAAATCTATAAACAATGTTAACACAAAATAGTCATTTAAAGCAATGGCAATGTTAATAGCCGCAAAGTTTGTGGTATATATAGCACAACAGCTCTACCAAATGGGAGAAACTTTTGGAAGATTGTTTTGTTTATATCCAATTTAAACCACGCACATATGAAGAGCTGGTGTTAATTGGGTGGAAGTGTGTATTATAATACATAACAATAATATTATCAATATGCTTTATACTGATGGAAGAGATGCTAGGTATAATTATGTAGACGTGCTAGGTATAATTTGAACATTTATAGCAATATATTAAGTTTATGTTTTGTAGTGAACATGTGGGCCACCTTTTTTAATGTACATTGTTACTATTTCACTTACAGTTTATTAATGTTAAGTTTAATAACCATGTCCTTTTCCCCGTTATACCATGGATATTCACTGACGTGTTTTAACTACTGTAGTTTTGCCGTTTTATCCTGCTGTTTATTAAAATAATTGTTCCAGTCTTTAATGTAACGAAGGAGCGAAAAAATGCCTTTTGCACCAGCAAGTTTACCAAATCCACATAATGATGTTATTAAAATCATGCTTGTCAGGTTGGTGGTTTGTAAACAATGTGGATGGAGAACAGGGTTGGATGCCGGGTGTTTATCTGGAAAAACTTAATGGCAAAAATGAAAATCTAGTCACAAAAGAAGTCCCCCTTGGCCAAGGTAATTTGCTTTTACACTTTTCAATGTGTGTTATATTAAAGATGTAAAACTACTAAAGATCAAAGACATTATTATACTACCAAGGGTTGTATTGTACTTTTGCGACATTGACACTGTCTAAGTGTCTAGAGACTTAACAATATATTTGAGTATAATTACTTTTTGTTCGGTTTTAAAACAGCACAAAACTTTTAAAACAACACAAAATGTAAAAGCATTCTCTAAGCATGCTACCAAATCCTTAGACACATAAAAGTTTTCAATTAAACTGTGCATTATTAATTAATAGGGATTTTAAAACCCTCCTTTCCCAATGACTCACAGATGCTTTTAAATATTTCAAGTGGATCCAATTTCCTCTCCCCAGGCCAGAAGTATATCACCACAACCCAATTCACTGGAGGCGAGAACGAAATAAGCTTTGGAGTGGGAGTTCTTGTTGAAGTCTTGCAGAAAAATTTAGAAGGCTGGTGGCTTGTCAGGTAATTAAAGCTTACATTATTAAAATGGGAAATTTTACGACCGGTAATAGTAAAGGTGCCTAATTAACTCAACAAAGTGTTCTTGCAGGCCAGTTAATCCATGTACCATCACCAAAAAATGAAAATATGTATAACAATTATTAAGATATAAATTTAACATGAAGCTTACACAGAAAAGATCTTTAAAAATATGAATTTGTCCAAAATTTGCTAAAAACTAGTTTTTACTTAAAACCAAACCAAAAATTTGCTGGTACTGTTTTCTAAAACACCCAAAAGAAGAATATAAATTTGAATGGGCACTTTAATATATTTTGTTTCTGTGTTATAAGGATAAAGGTTAAAAACTTAATTTAATTTCAGAGTCGCACCAAATTGATTAAAGTTGGTTATAAAAGTGAATTAAGGCCTTGCAGCTAAATCTATGTATGTTGTAGGGCTAACAGGTGTACTATAACATACAGTGAAATCAATAATAACACGGTCCATGATTAAAATTGGCGCCCAAGCACTTTATAAAGGATGTATATGCTTTTGCCTACAGACAAAACACTGTTACTAATTGCACAAATTTCCGCTGTAAAAAGCTGTTTTATTATTCTATTTATTTGTTGTTGTTATTTGTTAATCAGCCAGCGTTTTTGTTAAAATAGGAAAAACTTTAACAGTTTTGCTATGAAAGCTCTTCATGAATATAAATTACACTGATGTTTTTATAATGCAATTATTTTATTACAGCTAATAACTTGCTGACTTGTAGCACTTCTAAGATTAATACTTAGAGATTAAGTGGTTAAAGCATATAGCAATCCTCCATCTAAAACCATTGCTCCACTAACAAAGGAAATTGTCAAGGTTGAGTAATTGGGCTCATTTAAGGGGAGGCTATAGGAGATAATGGTAAAATTGAACATAAATCCAGTACCATTAATCTTCATTATAAGATGACAATGGGCCCACATGAAAAGAGTGCTAAGCACTTCGATTTACAGTCACTTAAAAGTAGAATCTACTTTATAATATAAAATCACAGATAGATATAGAAAAAAAACTAGTTTGGAGCAGACTTTTTTTTAAATACATGGTTTTACCAATAAAGATAAATGCATAATATTTAATTTAAATTCTATTACATTAGGACTAGAATTTATAATCGCTAATACTTTAAACTTTTATAATTGTTGCAAATGCATTCACATTTACCATAAAATCCTGTTTTAAAATAAATGATGTAAAAGTCTGTATTCAAATGCGAACAGCAAATACATTTTTCTCCAAACCTGGTGTGGGCATGACCTATTAATCGATGGAAATAAATAAAAAATGAATGCTGGTGCCGCACAATTGATCTTATTACCTTATACCAAGAGATACTAGTCAAGTACACAGCATTTTTTCACATAGTTAGTTACAAATGCCTCTTTGAACAAGTATTCTTGAAGAAATACAACAATATATAACTTTTGTTTAGCTACAATGGAAATCAAGGCTTGGCGCCTGCTTCCTACCTCAAAAAACCACCAGACTCAGTTGCGATGCAAGTCAGTAGCATCAGGAAGAAGCCCACCATCACTGTGCTACCCAACACTCACAAAGGTCCGACTATAACCACATCCCGATCTTGTTCGAGTCTGTCTTCAAACATCGTGCTGAACGATAACGGTAAGTTTGTAAAAAAAAATTTAAATTAGTGTGTTGGTTAAACGGTGTTCTAATTGGTGTTGGTAAAAGGATGTTCAAAAGAAAGTGTAAAGGTGTTCAAAATATCTTTTTTTTCTTCACTTTTTAATCCCATAACTTTACCGTGCTTAAAAGGTTGTTTCTGTGAGCGTGAGGTATTTCATGATCATTGCATTGATCCATTGGATTTTAATGGGTCGTTTAAAATTGAATTAACAAAAGCAAGCAAACAAATACTAAACCTTATGAAAAAGCTGTGGCAACTTAAATGTGTTCAGTGTGTGTTAAAATGAGTTCTGAAATTGCTCGAGTTAAAATGAGCACCATATTTCGTCACAAAGACAGCATATTTTTGGTTTTTGGTACAGTCATCTCTATACTGCTAGTTCGGATGTACTTGGTTCAATTTGATGCAATATGTTGTTGGAACTCCTTTTCTCCCGTCCCAAACTATTTGTACGACTTCCTACCGGCACAAGAAGTGACTAATGCCCTGTACATGTGTTCCGGATATGAAAATCGTTTAAAACCCCTAAACCACACTTAAATTTGGCCCCTTGTGCCACCTAATATAAGTTACGTCATAAGAAACAATACTGTAGCTGTCATGGTGCTGTATGTCATTTTACACTTACATGTACATGGCAAATTGTAAGCTTATGCTGACATGGAAATTGGAAATAAAGTATTTTTAGAGAAATATATATGTTCTGACATAAAATCAAATAAATCACTTTTGTTAATCTGAGAAAGAATACAGTATCTTAATTATCATTTGTACATAGTACTGGAAGTTTTGTCAATTCACCCTTTGGTTGGTAATAATGTAAATCCGCTAGCATGGATTTATATTAATCAACCCAATACTGCGATTACTAAACTCTTACAACACTTAAATCAGCCAACTATTGTACAACAGATAGGTAGTTCTCCCAAAATGATATCTTCAAACCCCAGTTTCTTATCTTATAATTGTCGTTTTTTTTATTAACTTAGGCAGTTTTGTGATTTTGCAAAACCATTCGGGTGTCATTCATTTTTTTGAAACACGTGGCCATGTTAGGTTGGAAAGTGAGGATATCAGGTGGTAACTTGTCGCCCCGTCGTGTTAGTCATACCTTTCCCACACACCCCAGGGTACAAGTAATAGTATCCATCTGTTCACCCCACTTAATACTGTTGTTTATATTCAGTGACCCCCAACCACAAGCGTCTGAGTGGTATATCGGCAAAACGAGGGTCGTTAAAGCCCCAAGTGCCCCCTCCTCCACCCCCTATTCAGGAACCCGAAGAGGGTATCTACATGGCGCTGCATTCTTTTGATGGGAACGTACCCTACGGACTACCCATAAATGTCGATGACAAAGTCACGGTAATCCCTATGTTTTACTAGCAAATATAAATAGAATATTTAAAATTTTATTTTCAAATATATTTCTTGTAAATCTAGACATTATAATGGTGTAACATATGCTTAAATTTTGATTAACAGTTTTTTCGGCAATTGCTCTGTTAATTAAAAAAGGCTAAATCTGTTTGAGAACAACAAAAAGTAAAATGGTAGAATTTGCGTCTACTTAAAAAATTTATTGTTAACGATTGCTTTTATGTTTGGTATACACACAATTCAGTTAATCATTGTTAAATTTATTTAATGGTTTGCTGACAACAAATTGGGTAACTAGTTCAAAACGTAAACTGAGGCACAGTCGCAGGTGTTAATTTCTTCATTTGTAAATGAAAAATGGGGTGGTGGTGTGATTACGTAATTGTAACAAAATTTAACAATTTCGCTACGATATGAGATATTATTTTGAATGGAGTATGATTAAGTTGTTTTGTCATTTTCAATTGAAGTGCTCTATATTATAAACATTGCACTGTAATAGCTACACTAACCTGACTAAAAACTCAAATATTCTGATGGATTTTTGCACTTCAACGCGGTGTGTGCCAGGAATAGGGATGGGATATTCATGTTTATCCCCGTGAAGTGGAAAACCAATTGGGTTAACACACGGGCAATCGCCAGATCACCTCGCCCCTACCGTCGGGTTACCGGAACTATTTCGGTTGGAAGTTGTCGCACTAAACCACCAGACTAACCGGTCGGACTGAACATGTGTAGTTTATTCTAACCTAAACATACAACTTATGTCGGAATTATTGCTTTCAGGTTCTATCGAAGAGCCCTGGTTGGTGGTATATTGATGTAGAAGGGAAGGAAGGATGGGTCCCTGAAAACTACATCACTAAAACATCAAAACCGATCACTAAAATACCACCAAACCGGCCTGTTCCACCTAGTTTAACGAAGAAGACCCAAGTCCAAAAACTAGCGCATAACAAAGTGACAAGGTCAAGTTCGTTACGGGAAGAAAAAACAACGTCGCATGAGTTTGCAGAGCACACTTACTCAAATGACACTAATTTCCGAAACTTTAAAAAGCCCTCCCCACCGAAGAAACCACAGAAGCCATTGCTGAACCCTGTTAATTCTAAAATACCAGTTGCCAAGCGACTTTCCAATGAAAAACCCGCTATTCCTCCTGTCAAACCTGCACTGCCTGCCAGCAGGTTAAAACCTGTTAGTAAAAGCAATGAATCTTCACCGAGAAAATTTGCGACAAAAACAACAGCGGAAAAGCCGCAAACCGAAACTGGTCAATTTGACTTCCGAAGCGTCCTTAAACCGGTAAAACCGAGAGGCTGCAACGGCCAAACCACCAAGCCTAATAATATAAAGAAAAATTTAGAGAGAAATTCTCAAACTGGAAATATCCGAAAATCGCCTGCTGTACGACAGAATATCAACAACAATAACAAAATAAATAACAAAGCCACTTGTAATGGCGATTACAGGGGAGATAAGAACTCCTTTCACTTGCGATCTTCTCCTGATGGGCAAGTCGATAACCCGACGCATGGACATGAAACGTACTCCAATTTAGAAGGCACGATGCAAGAGTGGTATACCGCTGTGTGCGACTTCGAATCAAGTGGCACCGGGGAACTTGGCTTCACAGAAGGTGCTAAAGCTGAGTTGCTGGAGCAGTCCGTGTCAGACTGGTGGTATGTGAGAATCAACGATCACTCTGGCTGGGTCCCCTCCGCCTTTTTTAAACCTGTGAACTCAGGATAATGTTGGACAAATTAGAAAATTATGGAAACTTATACGAAAATAGATATATGTGATGGGCTAATGAGTACTTCTCTATATGCACAAACAATATTAAAGTGGGATAGTAACTATTGCCTTTTATAACCTTTTTAGTTTAGAAATGTGCAAAGAATTTGCGCTTTTAGTACATATATGAAAATTCCATATGTTTGTACTGTCCATTTTTTGCCAAAAAAAAAGGTTGCATTTTGTCTCCCACTTTGGGAATAGGCTAATTTTTTTTATTTGTAGCCAGGAGGTTTGAATTACGTATATGAAGACATTGGGTTGTAAATGTAATGTATGTGAAGATAGTAGAATGTGGGACATTGTGTGCAAAGACATTAGATTGCGGGAACGTGCATGATAGCAAAGGTTGAACTGAGTTTGTATTTGTAGTCCTGACTTCTTTAATAATTTTAAGTGTTGAACATTAAGTATTATAATTACAATTTCTTTTCTTGTTTCCGCTTTGACATTTCTTAGGATTACCACATTGTTAACATCAGCAATCATGCCATTAATTGCCATCAACATACTATCAATTCCTGTACTTTACCTTTTTATTTCGCAAGAAATCAGTATGAGAGTATTTTTATAGCTTTGCTAATACTTCGTCATTTTAATGCAATAAATGTTTTAATACGAATTTTATTTTTTAGTTAATCTAAATCTAAACCAAGCTGGTGTTTTCGACATACGTAATTTTTTAGGTTAATAAGTGTTATCAAATAATATTTTTTATTATTTTTACGCCTTTTCTACTTGGTTTCAATTATTTCAATGATCCGCTGCTCTTTGCTGTTTGGCAAGGTCATTTAGACCAACAAAAGAGACCCCACCTTGGGAACATGCACTATTGTACATTCATACATCATTTTCCTATTTTGCTGTTCCAATTCTCTTCACTTAGCATATAAAGCTTCATCTATTTTGTTTGACTTTTTACTTTCCGTGTAAATTTTATGACTGTAAAACTAACAATATTTTTAAACGTAATTTTAATTTCCTATCCCATCCAAAAAAAACATTTATACCAACCCCCAAATATATATATCCCAACAAAATCACCAGCATCTAAGCTTAATGTAGTAATTGTTGAGCAAAACGGCTTGTGCATCGTGTCCCTACAGTGTTAAACCCCCATATCGATTACAAGTTATATATAACAACTTGGTGTACTATTAATTATCAACAGCATATCCAAAATACCATGCAATTTCTTTCACGTGTTTTTCATTGATCGTCGATTTAAAAGAGACCACACGGTTGGAGAATTTCTCTTGTGTTATTTTCTACAAGGCAAATCCAATACGCACTTGCCCCCAAGCGCGAAGGTCCTACTAACTAGGGAACAGTTTTGATCATCGACCTGGCCACTGTCCGATCGGTTTCGTCCTTGAGCAAGGTGATTAAGATAATTCATGTCGATAACGAGAAACTAACTGTATTTCACGACAATCGCTAGGTTGCCTCACGCCGACCGTAGGGTTTATTAGGGCAGTTAAAGTGTGTTGTGTATGATTTGGAAGTTTTAAGTGTACTAATTCAACCCCTTAATCCACTTGGTTTCGTTGGTATTCGCTAAATAACCGATCCTAGAACACAACGTACTAGGTCGAGTCCGTTAAACTAATTCGGCCAACAACAAGCGCAGCAGTAGATCGACAGTTAAACTAAATGATTGTTAAATTGGGAATAATCAAGTAAACCATAATTATGGGTAAATTAGGATTTATAGGTTCGTGGGGGAAGGTTTTCAATCCTTTCCGAATACCGACTGTTTTGTCTTCTTTTATCAAAAATGCGAGCGTTGGTAGCCCTGATCCCAACGCTCTACCACTCTAGTTCTAACCCTGCTTTCAATATACATTATATACCCTTTTCTCATTTTACTTTTGTCCAAATCATGTTCCAGGTTAACGAACTCGGAAATTACTCCAAATATTAGAGGCGCCTTTCAGAAATTGCAGCCTAAATGAAACAGTCAACACAAATAGAAGGTGACACATTTGTGTACTTTGATTCCAAATTCCACGCCAGAGTAGACCTATGACACTTGCTGATCACGAGTTTCGAAACAACAACACTTGATTTA
>CH002300.1:1437331-1450178 GCA_000149265.1 Ciona savignyi
CATACATGAATACTGATTATGCGAACAGGTACTTAATTTTCGCGCCGTTTTTGTGTAGGTCTATAGCAATATTGTGACAATGACAAAATAACATACGCTTTTAATTAACGTATAAAGGCTACAGTATCATTTAGAACTGATGGTGCTTGAAAATAGTTGACGACATTCAATATAAGCATGAAACTATAGCAGTAGGTGAGCTAAAGAAACGATTTTGAAACCTAACAAAAGTGGGGTGCAAAAAAATATCTTAGAAAAAACCTTAACGAGGTGGTGGTCGAACACATTGGAATGCCACAAATGTTGTAGATAAAAACACTGGTAGAAAACGTAAATGTCAATAACATATTAGGAACAGTAAGAAGGAGAAGAAAATTTATCAGGTGGGTCGTATCGCCTGCTGTGCTGCTGTCTATGGTAAGCATGGTAACGATTGTAATTTCGTCTGCAACCAGGCTTGTGTCTCTTGCGGCTGTTTACACTCGATTCTGTAACAGAGGACCTGCTACACAGCGATGGCGGGGGAGGGTGGATGTTAAATTCGTGGAAGCAATATTTCGACGAGTGGTCGTCGCCTTCTTTACTTGAAGTGTCAAATGTGACGCGACTGGATTTCGCGCCGGTTCGCGTTGTCGAACGCGCGCTGTTCGGGCGGGTAATATTCGAACTCCAGTCCTGAATATCAGAACGTTCAACGTGGGCAGTAGCTATCTGCTTGTGACAACAAAGGTGTTCAGTGCATTCGTCCCTTGAAGACGCAGGTGCTGCGTACGCGGTCGTGGAAGTAGAGGGCACATCGTACACTTCGTGGACCATTGGTCTCCCAGACTTTGTAACCGCGCCGGCAAACTTGGCAAGGTCCTCACGCTTGTTGATACAAAACCTGTTTTAAACAACATTTACATTTGGTTATTTAATTACCATCTCTTCATGAAATTGTATAAAGAAAATGACTAACTTATACAGACATTTCACCAAATACTATATGTAGCCAATAATAATATAGATAGATATACATGCTGCTGTTGGGTTACCCGAATACAGTTAAGTTACATAAATGATACTGTTAGGTTACCGAATACTGTGTGGTTACATAAATAATACTGTTGGGTTTCCCGAATCGGCTAAAATTAGGAAATCGATCGTTTTTTTATCTTCTTTATATTTATGGTGCTTCTGCGATCATTTAAAAGGTATTTAAAATTAAGTACTCGAAGTTGAAAATGAAAACGTGTGGGAACAAATTAGACTTAAAATTCAAATATTTTTTCCTATTTAATTTGCCACACACAGAATGTATATTCCAGAGTCATGGTAAAAAAACAAACACAAAAATATCGATTTAATATTGATTGCTCTGTTACACAAATACGCAACCTTTATTTACCGTATATTTTTCACTTCTACCAAAAAAAGCGCACTATTAATATTTTTCACACATTAAATTGAAATTATGTATACTAATTAAATAACTAAATATATTCGGCGTAAAGCAGCTTTAAACCAAGGTGTAATATACTATCTTTAGTATATTTTAATAAAAACGTGGGCGAAAACTTAATCAGTTAGATTCTTTTGTTTGGTAGCTGTTTTTTTATGAACACAACAAAAATTATTTTGCAAAAAATTTGTTTACTCACTAATAGGCACAATTCATTTCATAAAATGACAAATATAACATTTGGGTTGCAATTTGACTCATATTATAATGAGATACTTATTGTTCGATTTTTGACATTTAGGGCAGGTGGCGAGTAAGCCATTGCGACAAGATAATGCCATACATACAAGATATTGTTATTTGACGTGCAGCTTATATTACAGTGAACGCGAGAAAGTATACTTACGCGGTGACAATGCACACGATAACGACGCCTGCAGCAGCTGGTAGCCCAATGATCAGCGGCAGCGGTAACGAGTTGAACTTGTACGACGTGCGTTGCTGCGAACTCCCAACGTTGGAACTTAAAGCTGGAGTGAAAAATAAAATGTAAATGAGGGTCATATTGCATGGAGTGTTAAAATAGTCATTAAATCAATTTAAATTATCTACTTTCCCGTTAAAAATGTCGGTTTTTGGTCCGAGACAACCTCGCCATTGGTTTATTAAAGGAGTGATTTTGCGAAACCATGCAAAAAAAGGAGTGATTTTGCGAAACCATGCAATTTAAATTAACTTAACGTTCAATTGTTCAGCATACTATGTTTTAGATTAGGTAAATACCGATTTAGCTTAAATATTAGCTTAAATAATAATAATATATACACTCGTTTGTTATTGTAACTTCGCTTTTAAATATTTCGATTTACAACCCCCGAAAAGAGGTTTTCGCCATGTTACGTCATTGTTTGGGAACTACGGTTAACACCAATTAGTAAAACATTATATTAATAATCATCGCTTTGTGTGATTGATTTTTATAAATATGATTGGCCTTTCGTACTTTTCCAGTTGAGTATGTTTCTGCATGAGTAGACTGTTTACGTATTTGCAAATACTACTTTTATACTTTCGCTTTGTTTGTAAGCGAATCTAATCGATCACATTGCGTAGAAGTACGGGTGAACCGCTGCGGAAAACAACAGCTAAAGTGCTTCGCTCAAGGGCACGATCTCTAATCGTGGATCGGGCGATAAGGGTTTGACAGCGTTTTTAACTTATGCGCTTTAAAATGCTGAATTAATAAGATTTCAGTAAAAATAAGCCTGTGCATTCAGCCGGAATAAGCCGACTGCTAAACGATGACAAGATAACCTAATGACAGCGAATGTTCTTAGAGCTTGGGCGGAGTTTCCGTACCTGGCAGGACTGTTAAGTAAGCATCCCTTAGCTGGAAGCCCCGCGTGTCCACAGCGAGGCAAGAGTATCTTCCGGCGTCGCGCTCCGTTGCACTCTTGATGACGTGTTTGTTCAAATATATTCTTTCATCTGGAAGGTACAGCGACTGCAAACAAAGCTTAGAATAAGTTTACGCAAGACACGGGCGGGTACAGAAACCAACATTTACCTCTCGCATGGGCAAGACAACGAACCAGCCACCGTCCACATGCAGCAAGTTGTTCATAAAATCCTCGCTGTACAGGTGAGCTGTATTCGGCTCAATCTGTTTCACCCATTTGACGGTGAGCAGAAATTCGCTCCGAATTCGGCACTGCAGTGAAGTCTTTTCCCCCACTCTCACCGTCGTGTTTACCGGGTGTGGTTTCAAAAGGAAAGGCTTCGACTGGAAGAGACCTGAACATGCATTTTTAATTCATTATAAATCAAAACCCAATATAGTGTAAATATCGAATATAGTCGTGGTATAGTTGTGTACATTGTCTTGAAAATGCTTAAAAGTCGGTAGAATTTATGCGTATCAATTGTATCAATTAGCCACTGTTACCAAGTATAAACAAATATATTAGCACTCGAAGCAGACTAAACTGGGATTAAAGGAAAAAATGGCTTTAACAACAAGATGTCGGTTCTCAAATACCTCGTCCGCTTAAACTGTTTACCAAATGCGATTAGTGGTCTGAGCTTTTGATCTGCAATACTTTTGCCGTGGTGGCAACAACTATTTTTTTTACCGGGGCGCTACCTCAAATTAAATTAGTTGAACCGTGTGGTATCGCGGTTGGCAGCTTCGAACTGCCAGGGTTGCAAGACAAATGGTTAAATAAAATCGATTTTCCTTGAGCAAACAACTTGGTACGGTACGGTGCAGTTTGTGTTTCGTGTGTACGGAACTAACAAAACGCTCTTTGGTACGTGATGCTTTGATTTTAAACCCTTTTTATCTTATCCAGAACTTTTATAACTGTCGAGATTATTTTGTACAGTATCGGTAGGCCTACTTAGGCTAAAGATTAATTTTCACATGAAACGAATGTGAACAACAACCACTAATAGGTTCAACAAACCCACACCAAAATAAACGAACAACAATTTATCCAATAAAGTAAAACAAAGGCATAATATAATAGCAAATATTTTCTTAAATTTTATAAGGCGTTTTGGAACATAACTAGAGGTCTATTCGACCCCACTTTTAACAGAATATAGGCTTAAATCTTACCGCGAACATACCGCAAAAATAGAAAACGTATTATTTTTTTAATAAATCTTGCCGTTTCATGAAATTTAACTAATTGGATACGTAACGTACATTAAGATGTTTTATTTTTAAATATAGGTCACAGTTTGGTCTACACTAATATATGCTTTATTAAGTCAAATTCTGAATGCCGTAGGACTGTACAAGTAGAGGATGTTTTAAGTGTAAGTTACAAAAAAAATATAGCCACTTTGGCCTATGGTCTTTACTTTATATAGGCTTTAAGAAAACTCATTCTTAGTCCTTGTCTTAGAGGTTTTTACCTACAACCCGTAACGAATAATTAAAGGTGATGGCGCCAGCTTTATTCCAAACCCGGCAGGTGTATCGCCCGCTGTCGCTCATTGTAAGACCTCGTAATGTTAGTGACCACTGCTGCCTTCTCGGGTTACCTTCAGGTAAGTTGGTGAAGTTACCATCTTTAAACCTGTTTGAAATGACTCTTGTCAAGTTTTGCTTGAACAGCAGTCTATGGGCACGTGAAAAATGAACAAGAGTTAAAAGCTAATTATGAGATCAATTTCGCAACTGTTCGACACGGAAGCAGCTTAAATTTGATAAGACTTGTGGTTGTTAAAACAGAATTAAGATTTCCGTTAGAATTTGAAACTTAATTAAAGAACACAGGATGTACTTGTACGCACAAATACGAGAATAAACCAGAAAAAAATACATAACTTTTAACAAACTTAAATATGAATCGACTAAATTACCATTGAATTTGAGGAGGAGGCTTTCCTTTCGCCTTGCATGTGAATCTTACGTCACTTCCCGCCGGCTTGACGAAGTTGTGACGTCTCATTTTCGTTGGCTCCGTAAAAATCGGTTTCTCTGTAGGTAAACCAAAGATTAGACTATTTTTACTACCGAACAAATTGGACGAACATAATAAAATACGATTAACAGAAAATGCGCGGATATAAGTGTAACATTTCAATCTAATAAAAAGATTTTTTTTATAAAATATATTTTTGCTTTGCAAGCACATTATAGTTTTTTGTATAATTAGTAGGACAAGTAATTACTTTTACCTGATGCCACGTAACTTGCAGAGGTGTTCAATTCAACTAAAAGAAAACATATATTTTAGTTCTATAGAAAGTACTAAGAATGCAAAACTGTTTAATCTGGTTGTGTTTAGTGCGTTCCGTTTTCGTATAAAGCAAACGTATGTCAGGTTAGCTAAAATATAGAAATAAAGTTGATCAGTCTATCCTTACAATGATAGGATTTAGACATTTTTAAAATAAATGTGTCCAAATGATAATAACGATCTAAACTCTATGCATAAACAAGTGTAGCTTATTGTTCGGAATAACAGTCATTGGCAGTGCTTACAGATCGTTTACTTTGATAATTGAAATGCACTCTGCGGTTATCTATATTAAAATCTTTTACCCCGAAGCACCTAAGTCGTTTTTTTTTACTCGAAACGCTTTGTTGGTCACGCGTGAAGTCTTTTGATTCCCATATGATCCTACTAAGCCACGTGTTTACGGTTTGAACTTGGTAGTTGTGTATACATATTGGTATTGGGATTACATTGTGACCACAATTTTGTTTTCGACGCCAGCTCTCTTGTTTTTAAAGCCGGGGAAATTACTAGTTTGGCGAAGGTAATTCTACGTATATTGAGGTTAGGTTTTTACTGGAATTCGACAACCTAATCTCCATGCTCTATACCACAATGTTATATAGCTTAAAGGATCATAGAAAATAAAGGCTCTAGTCTATTCATATTGCGAGACAGGTGCAAATACACATCTTGCGGAGCTTCCGTATTCAGCTTCGTCTAGACATACACAAAATTAAACATTTATTTAAAAATTGAGAGCCAATATCTTTACACTTCAATACACCAGAACGAAAAGTTTAATCAAAATGGTTCTCATTTAGACCCACACGCCCATATATAAATATAATGAGCTTAGACTTTCCGACCATCCGTGTTAATATTACTTTGATGAACGCAAAGATAACGACCATGCACAGTGGCTAGGTGACCCGTGAGCGTTTACAACTATTCAAGGACAACCGAGCGCGTCTTACACGACTTACAATAGTAGGCGAGCGTCGGTTGCACATAACAACAAAGGGGTGCTTAGTTACGCAATGAAAATTACTCAAATCAAGTATTTGTTTTGCCATAAGTCCAAAAATCGTTCGCACAATGCATAATCACGGTATGTGGCTTTCTTGGTCTAAGTTTCGCCTCATTAAAAGCGTGGCTGGTGTTCATTGCCGGGTTACATCGTTTAAACCGTCCTTAAGTCATGGAAATGAACGCTTGTGGCGCGACTTGCTACATGCTGGAGTCAAATTACGGCACCCGCGGCAAAGCCAAAATTCCACCTTCGCATAACTGAAGCGTAAACTGCGTTTTAGTGCCGCTGTAATTTGTACCATGTACGATGATAATCGAATATCTTTGATATGATCTGTAAAAAGTATCTAAGTTTTGGAGCCCAAATTTCAACTCAGCGACGATCTTTGGAAATTGGATTCGCCGACTGAAGTCTAAGTTTTCGTCGGAAAACGACCGATTATAACAGATCCGCCGTAATACGATCAACAAATTAGGTAGATTTAGGCTATGTTTTCGCCATAATCTATATGTCTCAAAACAATGCTTTGTTGCTACAGGATAAGTCGCACACGTTCGAAAACAACCGAATTCAGTACGAAATGCAACGGTATTTTTACGCCGTGTCTAAAGATCGTTGTACAGAAGTACATTTAAAAAACTTAAATTTCTTGCAATTGTGTTGAGGGTAAAATGTTACACTTCAGAACGCTTTCATTTGGGCGTTTCTTTAGCCTGTCAGTTTCAGCTATTCTACTTCGAAGCAATCCTTAAGCCTCGTTAATGTTAAACAAAACTCTTGAAGGAGCTGTTTTTCTGGTGAGCTTCGAGCCACTTGTTTCAGCAGGGCTGTAACAGCCACTCGAAAGTGTAGCGGGGTGTGGTCACCGTAGTTAAATAGTAACATATCAGTGTACCAGTTCGGGCTACTTGAGAACGAGAAGGAACAATTCCGAGTGGGTAGTTCGATGGTTCTCTTAGTTGGTTTTGTTTCAGTGATTTCACAGCTACACCGAGCTTGTAAGTTTGCGTGTGGCCCGGCGCCTGAACTCGGCCAACGGTGTAACTGACTACACAGCTCATTAAAAAGTTACGCAAAGCGGGCGCCAGTTTCCGCAATAAAACGAGGCCAGATTAGAGCTTTACGAACGAAAAGAAATTTAAAAATACACTATAGTGTATAAAGTAAAAATAATTTTTTTGCGTAAAAACACATTTCAAACGCGTTTTCCATCTGTGTTTGTACAATATAAACAAAATTTATTTTAAACGTTTTGAATAATCCACAAAATAAACGAAAAAGTATAGTCAACTCCTTCATCTATCTATTTGAGGATACGTACGTCATGCTAGTCTCCGGAAGTGGAAAATAACCGGTGCGTTAAATTACAGACATTCGGCGGAATACCAGCGTGCACCATCCACATGGGGGTCTTCGGGGATTTTAACGAGTAATATATGAGATAAAAATATTGATTTTTGCTTAGGTTTAACCCAAATTATGTGATGTCCATTGTGTGTCTTGGCCAAGGCACAAATTACTACCAAGCGCTCGGTTTGGAACTCAAAACCTTCCCGACTGATCGTCTTATGAGGCACCACCAAGTTATTACACCGGTCGGACGTTTTGAGCTTTGTCATAGATTAAATCGTACAATTCCATTTATACATCTTGACCTACCTTCTACCAATAGCATGATTTCAAGTTCTTCGCTGCCGTAACCATTGACCGCTTCACACCGGTACACTCCCCTGTCCCCCATGGCCGCATTTCGTATTCTTAAACCCTTTCTTTGCTGCTTGAATCTTTCCCAGTCTTTTCCAATTTCAACACCTGCATTGGAGACATTTCGTTGATTATTGCATCAACATGTCGTATTACTTAATACAAAACAGGGGTAATTTAGCCAAGTTACATAGACAAGATTACGTGTGTGATATACACCTATTTATTTAAATAAACGTATTGTGTACCTATATAAAAAAAATTAAAAAACCGTGGTTTGAAACATTCAATGACCTCTTCTGTGTCCAGTCTCCTACATATTGGAATAAAATGCGCTTCACATATATCACTAGTTTAGTTGTCGTAACTTACCGTTTTTGTACCAGTGAATCCTCGGCCGCGGCTTGCCGGAGGTAACAGTGCAGGGAAGGGTCAAGGTCTGCCCTCTGTACGCTACCAGCGTATTAACGTCGTGTTTCAACACTCTGGGCGGGTTTCCAACTAAAAACAACCGTGTTTAGAAATAAACTATACGCATTTCCTTTACTTTTACAGGACGTATCGTGTTCCTCTTACTTTTAACGCCATGGGAACCTATTTCTGGGAAATTGAATATTGTATGACACTCTCGCACTAAACAAAACACCGTTTTAATAAACTTCAAACAGCGTTTGACAGTTTAGTATTTTGGATAATAACATTAGCTTTCTCACTTTAATTGGTGCAATTTTAGTTAATATATTAAGCATACAGATAATTTGTGTACAAATATTCCTAATGAAAAGTTGTGTATTTTGTTAAGCCCGGATATGCTGTTTGCCCATACTGTTGTTTATTATCTTGACGTGTTTTAACCACAAACGGTTTAACGTCAGTAAAGTAAAGGGCAGTAAAAATCATATCTAAATCTTTGTGTATTTTAAGCGGAGATTTATCGCTGGGAACTGGAGCAAGGAAAGCTGAAAAGCACTCTGATCGGCTTGGCCACACAAGTTAGTAAATGTGGCGCGTTTCCAAAGAGCTATGTCGTAAATTGTTTGCTTAGGAAACGGCTACAACATTTTGACTCGACGCCAACAGATAAACACACTTGCTGTACATTTACAAGTTGTGTTTTCATTTCGATTTCAAAATTTCTTATTTATCGATCAAGGGAATAAACGGAATTCGCGAAACTTCCATTTCGTTTAAAGACATAATTTATACAAGCTAAAATAATTTCCATGCACCGAAACTAAATTACCGTAACTTCGAGTACGTTTTAGTAACTAAATGTTAAGCATGTTTTGAAAAAAATTAATTGTTAAGCATATTTTGAAAAAAGTAATATCAACAGAATACTTTTCCATTTGAAGGGTATGCCAACAATTTAGGTGCAAGAATAATGCCAAAATTGGGCTTTAAAAAACCCTGTTAGTTTAGAGTAGCTTTAGGTTTACGAAATTTTAGACACATTTTTTACTCATTGGAGTGATCAAGCGAAGCAAACTCCATTTGCACTATTTGTTTTATATACACTTCCAAAGCCGCGCATTTTTAACCTTAACTACATCACAAGTGTTAACTCTAAAAGAAGAGTGCGATAACACGAGCAAGCATGGTACTCGGTGTAAACAGCATTAAAAACGAATATGTACTATGTACACTTAACCTTTCCATTAAAATGAAAACTAACACTTGCAAATTGGGAAAGGTGTCGATGTGGCTTTGAAAAAAAGGCAGTTTAAACACGTTGTGACGGCCTCAGTTATCGGCAAAACCAAGATAACGTGGTTAGACTTTATCAAAAAGGTATCCGGGTTCGAGGATAATGCACTGTAGTGTTTTCTATTCAAAAGAACTCAACACTGTACGATTACGGTTTGCCTCAGTGGCTAATGGAAACCGAATACGACCGTTCCTTTATGCGCAGTGCCGGAGTAGGTAATTAGTTCAGAGGTAAGAAGATACTCCGGGCACAACGGTCTCACATGTTCCTTTTCCCATCGAAAACAAGGGAGCACCGCCCTACTTCGTTTACTCACAACAACAGGTAAATTAATAATCAACAAATCTATCGTTGCCAAAACTCCATTAAACAATGACAGCGTCGGAAAATGATATTCATATGTGTCCAGCTGTGTTTGGGTTATATTTATTGCTCGACAACAGCGATAACTGCGTTTTAAGGCAGTTTAATGAGTAAACTTTGAGGGCGGTTGACTCAATGTATACTTGCTCGTTAATCCACATTTTGATCGTAAATTGACAGGTAAACAGTCCGTACAATGGCTTGAACCAGTTTGCATGTTTATGAAACCAGTAAATTACAGCTTAATGCATGAGCCCATTACGGAGTAAGTTTTACCTGTTGCTGAGGCCGATACGGACCAAGCGCCCACACTCGAAAGGAGAAGTAAAACCGTCACAGTTTGAAGTATATCTTTGCTGTGACGTCTTCTGTTAATAATGAATGTTACGGTGATCAATCACACAGGAAGCTGGTAAATTTCACCATAGGCCGCGTGCGATTATTTAAAAAAGTGTAGCAAAAATTGCCAACCAATATATTCCTAATATTTAATCTACTTTTTATTCGTTCCAAAATACGTATTAAAACAAAAAAACGAGTTAGTACAGTTTAAAATATAAATGAATTCTTAACTCATGATAACCACCTCCAATCAAACTAACCTTTGTACCACAAAAAATAAATCTGTCGGCACTGAACGACCGAATTAGAAGAAAAAACATACTTCGCTTGCCTATAAATAAACACATCGGGATTTTTAATCAAATATAACATACGAACAGGCACATTTTAAAATGACATGTACGTAATTTTATTGAAAGGTAAGTTTGGTTATGTACCTGGTAATTGTGTGGTTTGTGGGTTTGGTCGAGTTGTAGGCACAATTGCAGTTCTTCAATAGCTTGCCCATTCTCTGTGCATTTATTCTTGTGTCAACATGCGATAACCGGGGATTACATGGCATTGTTTCGTACATTGACGCCATTTTGCTCAAGTCCCGGGCACCAAAGCGCTCATAGTTTATACGGAGACCTGAAGTAACTGCCTGGTGTCGTTTTGAATCCCACTTTTCACATTTATCCGGTTTCATAGTTTCGTATTAGAACTTTAAAAATCGCAGTTCAGTTATGCAAGAATTAGCTTCTTGTGAGCTACCTTGTCAAAAATCTAATCAAAGATCCACACATCACCTGCTTAGTATAATACGTTTAATGTGTTTTCCTTTTCCGAAATTTGTTTGTAATCGCAGTCTAAATTTAGCGCTTTAACTTAAATACAAAGCTCTGACAACCTGCTCTGTATATCGTTGCTAACCTAGCGAAAAATCCGAGTATTAGTTAAAACAATGATAGCTTGCTTTTAGAGAAAAGCTGCGGCTGAATGATTAGCAAACAAAGTTAACACACCGAAGAGACCAAAAAGAAAAAGGCGTTGACAACTTAATTTGGTGGATATTTACATAGCGTCACCTAGCGATCTACTGAACACAAGAACCTAAAAAAGGCGGAGCTTTTTACCAATTGCTGCTGAAACAAACTATGTGAATTAGAGCGACTAGGAATTTTATAGAAAACAAACCCTACTACAGAACTGGTGTTTCCGGGTTCAAAACCGGTTACGGTAAAATAAAACCTGGTTAAATGGTTTGGGCGTTATACGGCTCAGCGTATCGGGAAAGAAAGCCGAAGGGTTAATGATCGAATTCTAGTCTTGCTATTTATTGGGTTCGCTGGAAAGAAACTATCTAAGTAGAATTAATTGCGTTTACCGAAAAACCAAAAAACTACCTTTGTATACATCATAAAAAATCTTGTTTACTTATTTCAATGCAACTGCTTTGTCCAGCTCCTAGGAGCAAATATGATGTTTACAACCCTGCGCTACCCAGCGGTTAAACTCAACGAGTTATTTTTATTTGCTAATAATATGCAAAATGGCGTGTTCGAAAAAACAAGAAATAAGTGACTTTAGACAAAAAAATACGGAATTAATATTATGCACAAAAAAATATATTGCCGAAATTTACTTCTTTAAAACAAAAAAAATAAGATAAAAAAGGAATATCGGGTTTCATTATGCTTGAATTAAATCGTGCTCGAAAAATGACAATATACGACAATATGTAGCTACTAAATATCCGCACTAGAATGTGCGGCATACAGCAACGGAAATCAATTTAAAAATGTTCTTTGTGCAAATAAAAAGTGGAAATTTGTCTTTCAGCTTGATTGGTTTTTCAATATCAGTTGATAGGCTACTTCGAACGCCTGTCCGAGAGTCAGGATTATCTCAAACGCTTTATCCTGGGAATGAAAATGAGCTGTGAATAATGTGCAGACCATCACCCTTCGTGGGGTAATACAACGACAAAGCAGTTGGAAATCGGTCGATGTAAGAGAATACCGACAACGTATAATAAAAAATGAGCAATTTATGTTGAAATCTACAGTTACGGATATTAACTACAATTTTTTTCAAGATAATTCAGTGGTAAGCAGGCCTTATCACTGTGGGGTTAGTGTCATATTAATATACTGTAAAACTTTTTTATATAGTATATTTAAAATAACACATAAATGTATCCTCGAAGCTGAGATATACCAAGAGGTGTCACAACACCGGCAATCTTTAAAATAACTCGTGTCCACAGTCGTGTTACCAGAGCTATTGCAGTACATTGTTTACAATCGATAACTTGTTTTATTTTTTGTTTAACATTTTTTTTACTTCATCCTTATACTACTGACTGTCCCAAGCACTATCATATAAGACAAGTCGAACGATGACCAGTTGGATAATCCATAGTTCAATTGACATTCTACTTAATTTAATTTTTGTACAATTCAATATAACCAATAACTGCCGATTCAAAAGCATAACCACTTACAAAAGTGGACACGGAAAGACGTGGGCAGTATGATGCCCCG
>CH002300.1:1453592-1464402 GCA_000149265.1 Ciona savignyi
ACAAAATAGAGGGCCCAGTTTAATCGATGCACTGAATGACTGAATAATCCCCAATTAGGCAGTCTTTGTGTCTCTAAAAATCAAGTTAAATATAATATTATTATAATTGAAACAGTCACTAATTTATTGGATTTTCCCTTCTTTTGTGGTTTACTTGGAGTGCCGGACAAACATAAATTATTAAAATTAAAGTTTTGCCATTACTTTTTGAAAATTAGATATTATTAAAAAGCTCGGAAAAAAATGAGTTTTATGCTTCTTCTTCTAGGCCTACTTCTGTTGCGAAACCACATGCAATATTTGTGCACATGTATGAAATAGGTAAATTTAAGTTGTTCATTTGGCTACACAAAGATCTGTTAGTGCTCATGTCGGCAGCAATGATTGCAACCACTGTAAACCCACAGCATGTCAAATCGGAGATCGCTTCCCAAACTATACTTGTAAGTTCATACGATTTTAGTTGATTTGTGGAAAAATACATTAATGGCCTTGAAAAATTATTTACAGCAGATCTAACATATAACTGCAGGGCGTGTGCTGCTAACTGTTGCTCAGTGTCACGGTGTTCTCCGAGATCAACAAATCCCACCATTCGGCCTAATGATGGGTTAAAAACCAAACTTGATTTTACTGTAAAATATAATGTATGTTATTCCTAGTGAACCAATTAATAACTATGTTATAAACCATTCATTTCATCCACAGAAAGTGTAAGGAAACATTTATGTGTCTCTAAGTCCTCACATCTGCCTCGGAAGTCCTCCAGCACAGAAGTTTGTGAACCAGGTGCAGTGGAATATACATTTCTAAAACAACCAATTGTATTTTATCAACTTACGGTACGGGTACATATTTCATGACGATGCATACATATTGATACCAATAATCATATAGAGTTCTTGTGCTTGGTGGCTTTAACACTCTGCTCTTTCTCAGCTCTTTAAATGCTGCTTTGCTTTTACAAAGAAGCCCAAGGCAAAAACTAGAAAATAACCAAAGATATTTTTACCACAGGCAACAGCACACAAACAGAAGATTAATCTTAATCTGACAAGTCCAGTAACATACTGAATAATTTCCGGATGATATTGCTCACCGCCACTTTTTGAACAAACCTTGTGGAATATACAACACAGGTAGAGAATTTTTTTTTTGTTTTAAACCTTAATAATTTAACATGAAAATGTTACCTGATTAAATTATCAATATGACATCTGAGAACAGTACCTCATCAATTTCAATATGATCAGCTTTGTTTGCAAGCAGCTGTTTTACTTTATTTTTCAAGGATTGTATTCTAGAGACCATAATTTTATATTTTATTTTTCCAGATGGGTGTTAACAATTACCTGTACCTCTCATTTTGCCCAGTTAGAGTGGAATTGATCCTACATGTGATAGCGTTGCCCAGTACTTAACCACTGAAGTGGAGTGTTCCTTACACATTCCCTGTAATTTACTTTTGTTCTTTGATTTCCAATCAGTTTCTTATGTTTGTGTGCGCATTTCTGACATTGGTCACCATTTTGTGAAAGTACCCAGAGTTCCTTAGATCTAAAGAAATGGAGTAAAAATATAACCCTAAAAGAAGCCTGCCATCCTTAGCAACGTTTTCAGGAATTAGGGTATCGGACATCAGAATATGCATGTTAAATACAAATTTGCTTCCCATCTGTAAATTGAAATTCTAATTTGTAAATCTTCTTTTATTTCCACTATATTTTGGTTGATCAAACCCTTCATTTTTAATTGAACGGGTTTCAAACTGTAAAATTTCAAATATCCAAGACAGAATGTTGTTCCTGCGTATTTGTTGATCAACTATGCTGATTGATTGATTCTGCGTACACTTTTTGTGTAAACTGCCTCATTGTAGGTGTATGGCGCTTGGGACCTTAACTCCCCTTAACACTTTTCCTTGTCAAACACTGTTGTGGCAATGCTCCCACCCTCAACTCTTTTCTTGAGCCCTCTAAATACATAATTCTGAGTTTGACTTTTGTTATACTAGTACTGTAATAAATGTCATTACTGCACTGTTTTTTATCGACATAAAGCGTATATAAGAAGACTTATAATATTGATTTATTTTAAAGAGAAATATCATAGTATAGCCTACATACTTTGCACAATATCAGATAATAAGAAGTGGATATCACACATTTTCTTGGAATAGTGCACTTGGATTTGTTTGTCTTGTCTGTACGACAAAACACACCTTTCTAGTTCATCTGCCCATTTAAACTTTTCTTTCTTACAGAGTTTTTTATTTGGTATTGAAAATAAGGTATACTGTGGTGTAGAGTTATCCAGCCTGGATAGCAACAGATATTTGGCATTTTTCAGCTAATTAGGAAATCGTTTGTTAAGAGAGAAATTGTTTTACTATATTAGGTACTAAGAACCTGGAAATGTATTTAATTTGAAGAAATATGACCATAGCCTAACTTATAAATAATTATAAGCGTTTTGTGAAATTATTTTTTCCGTATGTCGCTGGCTTGTATAGTCGTCCAGGACAACAATTCGGTCGAGCAATGAAGCGTGACACCGGCGAATCAAATTCAACGGTGACGTCACAGTTTCTCTTCATCTTATTATATGTCGTTGTCTCGATATAGCGCCTGGCCCTTTAAACTCATATTTATGTGACTTAATGCACAAATAATATTAACAGAAATACGAACTATAAATATTAACCATTTTTTTATATTACAAAAAGGCAATTCACAAAATTCTGGGATATAGTAGTGAAATTAGTACTTATTACAAAACCATGTATAATGAGAATATGATCTTACCATCTCTATGACGTATGTTCCCTTTAACAAACAGCAGGTTTATATCACTTAACTTCGTAATCTTTTCCGGTTACAAATCTATTCAAAACGTTCTTTGCAAAACTATTTAAAAAGTAAAACTTCAATGAGGTTAACTATAGGCTTATCGCACATTTTAAACAGTACGGTACTATTCCTAAACAGACTGTTTTGTATTATTTATTTCCTTTCAGCAAAACAACACTGGAGACTGCTCCTATACTAGACGCCGCATATGATTAAACTGCTGGATGTACAATGCTTGGCCCTGTTATTAGATCACAATACTCTAAGTTGCCTGCTTTCAACAATGAACTGACAAAGTGGTCAATAGACGAACTAGATCACGATGACTGATTAAGCAACCGACTTGGGATTAACGTTTGCATGCGTAATAGCTCGCGCATATTGTTGGTATCATATTCGCTTGAACCTAACACTGCTGAAAACCTGCGACATTTCTTGACAACTGCTTATACATCTTTAGACTGCATGGGAATCAAATATTGTGACACGTTAGAGCTAATTGCAACTAAATGTGGCCTGGTTTACTTGTGCTACCGTATCATCAAACTATTCCAGCTAAACATCTAATGCGTCGTCTATACTAGCTTGGTGTTATTGACAGGAAGCATTTTACGTAATTTCCGTTCTACAAGTATTAACTAGTGAATGTAACTGCAACTCCTGTCAAATGTGCACACCAGTTAGCTATTCAAGCCTATATATAGATGAATTGGCAGATGGTGTATTCATAGAAAGTGCAGACTCAAATGTAATTTGTTTTATATACAGATATAAATATAAGGCGCCGTTGTGTAGGAGTATACACATGTTTATATTTTAATGATACTTTGATGTTTTTTTTTTCCGAAAACTTAAAAAAGTAGGAAATTTGTTTTTGTAAATGAATGTGCATTGTAGTAGATCCAACAAAACTTACCAGATTCAACAAAGTTTACCTTGAAATGTCCTCTGTCCAGACGTTCTATTTATATAATGCCCATGACGCGGTCTATTATCAGACATTCTTTGCAGTATTGTATTAGCAATCTAGCTACACGTTTTTAGATCGTGTAGGCTCCGTAGTATAAATACATTTGGGAATAATTATACATTAACAGAATTCTATCTCAGTGACGTAAAGTGCTTTCAGAAGTATGGCAGTGGCAATGTCGGTCGGCGGGAAGATGTCGCAGAACCGCAAGTGCTTGTTTTATGGAACCGCTGCCGCTATGTTATGTAGCATGACTTACTTACTAACTTTCCAACTCTTTGAATGGTCATGTGGACGAATGATCAACACGGCGGATAATTGTTAACAGAAAAACGAAAAAAGCCTCGATACTATTATGGGCAGGAATCTTTGCCCGGTTAAAAAAATGATTAAAAGTGAAAACATTGTTTCGATTTGCTGAAAATTGTTTCATTTTTCGATGTCTGCGTGGCAGCCGCTTTAGATTTATTTTATTTACTCTCGCTTCAATCATTATTTCAACCGAACTTTTCGAAATATCTTGAGATCAAATTCTCGTTTTCAAATAAAAATTATTTCTAAAAATTTCACGAATTTTTACACAACAAGCTACAAAGTTTGGATTGATTCGGAACATATCGAAAATAACTTAACTTCCTTTCTGGTCTACAATAGCTCCTGAATATAACGGTCAAATAAATTATGCATTAAAAAAACACTAAAACTCGAAAGAATTACAAAACCAAATGTGTACAAAAGATATTCTTTTTTTTATTATGTATGCAGCATTGAGAGTTTGTTGATAAAAGAAAGTGAAATATGTCGCTCAGTAACATTAGATATTAAGATATCTGAAACCTGGAAACATAAGGAATGCCCAATTAAGTTAAAGTTCATCTTTCGGAATCGGAGTGCAGTGACAAATCTCCAACGACCATGAGCTGTCGCTGTGATTAAACGATTTTAGTATATATTTGTAGTAGCCGAATGGTTAACGTGACCGATACATATACCGACTCTATACAAAAACGGGCCTAGTCACGAGCACATCTTGGGTTCAAAACTTGGCTCGGGAAAAAAGTAGTCTTGCATAGGTGGTGATAAGCTCGTGCTTAAATTAGATATATTGTAAATAGTATGCTAAAGAAGAAGGAAACTTAGCTAACTATATGTGAGCGCATTGGTAACACGTTGGGTCGCCGGCTGAAAGGTTGTGTGGTCGTAACCATGCGCTAGGTAGTTGGTATAGTCTTAATTGAGCAAGATAATAAGTTTTGCCGGAACTCGGAGGAGTAACGAGTTGAAGAGAAAATGTGGCAATATCCTTATCCTAGTTAACATATTGCAATAGTTTCGGCAACCTGTGGGAACGAGGTAATCTGACGACTGCCATTGTTATAAGGCCGACTGCATTTTTCTGGGATAAACACAAGCATTATATCAAATGCCTTCTTTTAATATACAACCTCCTTATTTCCACCCGTTAGTTTTGTTTTAAACAAAACCACATTATTTACCGTTTATCGTGGAAATAGCTGTTCCTAACTCCCCTCACATAGGCATCTTTAAGCGGCACTTCGAAATCGTGATTGCATTTGGTGAAGGGCGACCACATACATGTCCAATTGGGGCATTTTACATTGCAGCAGCGGTACCTTGCGGATGACACGATGATTTATACATTATTTCACCACTGCTAGTAAATATAATACATCACGAGGGGTGATCATAAACTTTCACCTTAAAAGTTGTTAAAAATGGCGAAATAGTTAATTAGGTCAAGTGATGTCCTATTGTATTACATTGTATCTGTTACGTAAAAGCTGAAATTGCTATGATAAACGATTCGTCCGACCGATTAGTCGGACGGCTTATAGTTGACGACTTTCAACCTTCAACCGAAGGGTTTCTGGTTAGAAACTGGCCACATACTATAGTCGTGTGTGTCTTTTGGCAAGACACTTAACGGGACATTGCCTATAAACTCAGTGGAATGATGGGGTTTTCCCAATTTGAATTAAAAGTTTTAGTCATACACAACACACTGGAATAGCTCCGGTAACTCGATGGTGGGTGCGAGATAATCCGACGGTTGCCCGTGTGTGTGTTAACGCATCTTGCATTTTCCCATTCACGAGGATAATTATGAATATCCTATATATGCCATACGATTGAAGGCCAAAATAACATACCATAAATTGGTTAGCTTAGTCAAAGTTGCTGTAACGTTTACATAGAATAGTGCCTAAAGAAATCAGACTAAACACAGAGCGATTTTTCGTTAAATTTTTAGAGACGTCGGAAGATATATTTTGCTTTGACGCAAAATTGTTTTCCTGATTAAAATAATATATAAACAATCTGCTACCAATAAAAAATAATGACTTAAATTAGCTCAAAGAGGCAAAGTAAAACCTACCAAAGTCTCGAATGAAAGCTTCCTTCTTCGGGAATGAAGCCACCCCATGTCTGGATGAAACCATCGTTTGGGCAGCTCATTTTCCAGTCATCTTTGCCCTGAAAAAAACTCAGCTAAAATCTAGAATATTTGGCGCTCACGGAAAAACGTACATTGGGGTTTCCAAGATACATTTTACAAGTGTCTTCGTGGAAAGCAAGCTTCACAGTTTCACAGGTTTGCGAGAAGTTTCGGAATTGTTTAGTTGTGTCCCACCGACTGATAACCTTAAAATAAATGAAAATGTAAACTCGTAAAACTTGACGACAGTCGACATGTATAGAACACAACAACCAAGTTTTGATCCCATGGATAGACCAACACTGAAGGGTGTTATCACACGGATAATCGTAACAAAATTTTCCGTCCGTTGCTGTGTATGATTGAGTCGTTTCTATTGTCTTAGTTCAGTCAAATAATTGATTTCGGGAAACGGCCTCTAAGTACCTTGTCCAAGTAAGCTACCCATGTGCTATAATTATAAAAAGTCAATTTCACAGACTTTGTTAACGATCTAGTTTGTGCCAGTGCTGCTATGCCATCAGATTACAACTCATTACTTCGGTTTTGTGCATTGCCCAAGAATACAAGCGGCTTGTAGGAAGCTTTTTACCTCATGGCCACATTTGTTGAACTATTTTTGTGCTCCCAAGTTGGGATTTCCAACAACAAACCATTTTTAACTGTATTCGACTTATAAAATATCGGCTACGACGCAAAAACTTGCCTGGGCGGGTTTATCATGAAAAAGACAGCCGCAAGTGAAATCTTCATGGGTGGCCCCACACATTCCCTCATTTCCTCGTCTTTTGCATTCTAAATCATCTGCAGCATCTTCGCAACGATATTTAAATGGAACAGTGTGTCCGTATTGGACACCAATGTTCACAAATATTATCACAAAAGAAGCAAGCTGCATACTGATGAAAATCCCCTGCTGACGTTCTAAAAAATAACTAAAATTGCGTTGGTTCTAAAAAATAACTAAAATTGCGTTGGGATAATGCTCAAGGTCTATAATCCTTTTTATAATAAAACATTTTCCCCTGGGGTGGGTTAACGACAGCTGTTACAAAATTGGTGATCAGGATACCGCAAGACCACCGCCGGTCTGTCACGTTGCTATCGCCTTAACCACAAATCCGCAAATCGAGATAATTAAATGTTCCATGCAACTTCTCCCTCGGATTGAATGGAAACTTATAAATAACATATAACTAACTGGCAATATTATTTTTAATTTTTTGGATAAAACATATTCTCTGCCCAACTAAACTATACGAGTTTCTATTATATCAATTAAAAAAATAAAAGCAATAAGCCTAATTATATTAAAGCAGCGTTTGAGCCAGTATCTTTCAAACACTCGACTGTTGCATCCACCTAAACACTCATGCAGTTTGTTAATATACACTGCACTGTTTACTACTATGTTGTGATGGTTGTTTGCACACAAACACTGCACCTGTTAATTGTAGGGAAAATCAGCAACAAAAGCATGTACGTATTTTATGACGTAACCAACTCGAAAAGCATAAACTGTACAGTTCCTGTTTAGGTCAACCGTGGTGGTAAAACAGCTTTATTTTTTTAAATATAGTTGTGATTAATGTCAGAATAATAACGGATAGCATACGGTGATATCAAAACCGAAAATTCTCTGAAATATATTTCCACTGCAGCATATAGTTCACCAGTAACTTTAACACTGCAATGACCCGCACACCTGATTTGTTTATGGGATGGCGGTAAAAACGGCTTACGAAAACTGTTTTTCTTGCAATCTTTTTATCACCAGTAACTTAACATAGAAAAAAATGTAATCTGAAATAATTTACTATGGTAATGCATTGCGTACTGTTTCAATAACGCGACCACCCCGGTTTCCAGACCAGGACCGCCATTTTTTGGTCCACAACTTTAAATTTAACTCCGCTAAAGCGACCACACGTGCCCAATAATGTGCTTTTGTCACCAAAATAATAAGTTTAAATTTCTTTTGTGATCAAAACAATAAGATTGCATAAGCGCGTACACACACACAAAGAAAATTGTGGCAAACAGAAAGATAAATTTCAGAACTAATAGTTGTTTAAAATCATTGTGCAAAAAATAATGGCATTTAGTAAAAATTTAGTAAAAAGGCAAACGTTTTGGCTGCATATGACGACAACTTGCTTTAAAGCAAAATTCGCTAACACGACCACCCCGCTAACGCGACCGCTTGATCACGGTCCCATAGGTGGTCAGGTAAGCGGGGTTCTACTGTAGGCCTACTTCATTTGATAGGAACAAAATAACTCGAAGTTATAACACAGGCGGGTTAGTCTAGTGGTTTAATGCGTCGCCTCTCAGCCGAAAGGTTCAAGATATGAAACTGGTCGCTAACTATAGTCGGTTGTGTCCTTGTGCGAGACACTTAACGGACATTGCCTGAACCCAGCAGATTAATGGGTTCTAGTCAATTGAAGGAACGTGCGAATCATACACACCACAATGCAATGGGTCCGGTAACCCGACAGTGGGCGCAAGGTAATCTGACGATTGCTCGTGTGTTAACCACCTTGGTTTTACCATTCACGGGGATAAACATGAATATCCTACCCTAGGCGATCGTCAGATCATCACCTTTTGTTTACCAGAAGTACTGCATTATGTTAAAAGAGACATGTCCGTAATCTTTTTAACCCAATAAATTATATGGTTAAGGCGTCGCCAGCCTTACGAATTGCCGTCCTTATGAACACAATAAACTTGCTATCGACAAATCTTACTAGGAATAACATTAGGAGTATTACCGGCCAGGCTATATTATATATATGACTTATCCACACGAACGGAAAAACTAAAAAGATGGAAACTGTCCACTAAAATAACGATATAAGCATTAGGGTTGCAGTTCAGTTAATTGTATTGTTGAGATTAGTGATTGGGGCCGAGATAGGATTAGTTTCCATAGCTTTACTAATTACTTTCCCTTATTTTAGTATTGCTCACTCCAATTCAACTTCACCATAGATCATTTTATTTCTAGCGCAAGTGCCATCACTTCCGCTATTCCACTGTATAAACCACATTATACAATTACACATGATTAAAGCCAGGTAAATTGTAATACATGAACTAAAGTCTTCAAGATTTCTGGTAAATAAAGATAAATAAAACGGTACCTTAACCAATAGGCACATGAAGAGAGGCCATTTTTAACTTAGTACAGTGCAATTAATACAACTTTCCGAGTTTTGACTATTTAAAGAATTTTTTTTATATAATATAATGGCATTTGCAAATTTAAGTTAATTAAGATATTAGCCAAGTGATCTGATGAAACGATTATAATCATTTTAGATCATACTGTAAACATGATCAATTTGTACTTGGACATTAGCAATATAAATAGGGGATGAACCCTTTTTAGGACAATGGTGTAAATAGAATGGAATACAAGTGTTCATCTAAGTGAACCTTAATAAAACTGTTAATCTTCAGATGACGCTATACTTGGTCAGGTTTTAGAATATTATACAGTCACATTGCTATTGCTTTTAAAAGCTTGAGAGATGAGATGACATGATAAAGAGGGTGTATACTTATCTATATGTAATTTTTAGCGAAGCCAAAAAACTATGGCAATGTATCTTGGAAATGATATAAATAGCACATCTACATTCGAAACACTCCAAATTTAGTTTTAGGTATTGGGGCGTTAAGCGTGGCGCTGAGACTTAGGCCGATGACTTTACGAGTATCAGCTGGGTCTATTACACCATCGTCCCACAACCTTGCACTTGCGTAATATGGGTTTCCTTCCTTCTCAAATCTGAAAGTAAATTATTCAATGATTTGCATATCTTTTCTGATTATGACTAGAGTGTGTGAAGTCTCTGTACATTAATTGTTAGACAAACTATATACACAGTCAGGTTGTCAAAATTGGGGTATATTGTCACTGACATTTTGATGACTATGAGTTTAGAACAACATACCAGACATTGAATGTGCTAGGACCAGAAAAGAATTATGACAAAAATCTAAAAACGAACGGAAGGCATCACTTCATAGAATTACCAGTTCAAAACAAAAATCTATTCTTAAAAAACAAATACAATTTCTTATAAAAACACACATCAATTCTCTTGTTTTAATAAATATTTGTTCTAAAATAAAAGTATTGAATAATAATTTAAAACATCCTTAATTCACCTGGCAATGATCGGGTCTTTAATTCTCCTCTCATCCTCATCAGTGAACTCCTTCCCCTCCCTCATCCGCTGATCCTTTGTGATCATTGAGAGCACGGTGGCAGCCGACTCCCCCCCCATCACCGATATCCGAGCGTTCGGCCACATGTACAAGAACCTGTGGTTATGTGGATATGCTTCATCTTTGGGGCAGGTATGAGGTTATTTATGCCACGGATGGAAAGTAACATTTGTTACAACGCCGGAAAAAGGTCAACAGGTCAACATAAATAGTTTTCAAAACACTACATATTTTATTATTATATAAAGAAAAGTAGAAACAGTTAGTGCGATGTATTGGATTTATCATAGG
>CH002300.1:1486149-1508816 GCA_000149265.1 Ciona savignyi
ATTCCTGTAATCTATTGGAATAGCACTTGTAGTTTCTTTAATATATTTTTAATAATGGCAGAGCAGAACTGTCTTTGTTTGTTGGTGAAAACCAAGAAAGTCAAAGATGAAAAGAAGTCTATAGCCTGTGAACTCTCATGTCTCTTAGGCTTTGAATAATTTTAATCAATTACTGTGATGAAAAAAATACGATTGAGAAATTGATCAAAACACTTTAATGATACTTTTTAGAGAGGTAAACTGCCGCATATCAGCTGTGAGTGGCTTTCTACTCATTGTGCAAAACTTCCCACTATCAGAGGTCACATCTCTTAGTCAGATATCCAGTCAATCAACTCAATCCATTTTCTCAACTGCCAGCTCGGTGAGATTATTCTTCATATAAATTTTATTATTAATTTCTGTGTGTTTCAATTGTGTAATTGAGCCAGACTACTTTTGCATATTTTGCTCTTATCCGGACAGGTTTAAAGAATCTTTGGTTCTAAATTAAAGCATTTAGTATTTTGCTTGTTTAATACATTCTTTAAACTTGGATGTTTGGGGTCATATAGCTTTTAAAGATGAGTTGCCTGCCCTTGATCTGTTATGGCGGAATTAATGTAAATGTCATAGAATGAAATTATTCATGCATAAATTCTTATTTCCACTCTGTGGCCATACACACATTTATTATACACTTGTTTACCAATCAAAATTTTCACTTGAGCAACTTACATGATCCTAACCATATTATTTCTATTTTCCCAGCAAAACCAATCTGAGGTGTTCGGCAGCCAAGGTCGAAAAGTAAACAACGAACTTCTGTGTCTCGAGATCCTCCAAACCTTGTCCCAACGTTGTTTCACGCAGCAAGCTGAAGTGCGACACGAGTTGTACCGCAACCTTGGTGAAGTGATGTCTGCCAACCCTAGACTCACACCCTACATACTGGATTACTTGCTTCGACATATACGGTATTTTAAAATCTAGTTTTTACAATTTTAAACAAAATCCAATAGATTAGCTTGGTGGGTTAGTGCATTGGCTTTCATTCAGCCAAATGGTTGCAGGTGCGGAACTAGTTGCTAGATTGTCAGTTCTGTCCTTGGACAAGGTACTTAGTAGACATTGTCTGAACCCAGTTAAAAGATTTTTTTTCCAAATTAAAGGAACGTCTGAATCATACACAACATACTGTAATAGCTCCTCTTGGTTGAACAGCTGTACTGTAAAAATTAATAATGTAGTAATTAATTGATCGAATTAGGGACAAAGTCAAACCCGTATCTGCAGAAACAAATCGACATTTAACACTTTGTATGACCTTTAGTTAATTTTTCCATCCCGATTTCCACCATGGTACCATGCAGGTCATATTATGAAGAAGTAGAAGATGTGATTCCTCCTGTGAAGTTGGAGAAGTGCATGACAACCACAAACGACTCATGTGTCCTTGCTGAACCAATTGCAGCGTTGCTATCCACCATATATATGTGTTTGCATAAGGTGGGCAAATATTTTGTCCTAATTGTTAAACTTTTTATTGAGTCTAACTCAATGTTGTACAGATGGTCTCCATAATTCTCTCGGGGTGAAAGCAATACATAAAAAATTAAAATTGAGAAAAACTGATAGAAAAAAACTGAGGTTTATTAATGAGAACTATGTCGCGAGTTACAACAAAACGCAACATGCATTTTTTTTCTACCGGTCTAGGTTTCGAACCCATTATACGCTTGTTGCTAAGAACATTTCTGTATAGAAGTCGGTGTATGTATTGGTCGCGTTCTCCTTCCACCACACAACAGTACTACGATTTAGGGACATGTTAGGTTGTGTGTTGAAAACATGCCATCTGCTTGTTGTCTTGGGAAATACACTGTGTCATTTATTACCCTGAAACTGAAATTTGATGGAACACAGTACATTCATAATTTGAGGTGGAATAAAAAACATAATGTGACTTGAAATATAGAAATACAACTACCATTCTCGCATGTGGCATGTACAATTCACTGAAAATCATCCTTTTTTATGGTATTCATTAAAGGGATGCTTTTCATGGGGTTAACTCCTGGGTGGTGGTAATATTCGTAAGGGCTGTTTTCAACCCTGAACTCCACCCATCAAACCCAAAAAATGTATTTGCAGCTTAAATCAATTTTAAGTGAAGATGAGATTGAAGAAATATTGGACAATGATGTTGTTGAGCAAATCCATGGAATTTTCAAATCCTTGAGCCAACGAATGTGCAAATGCGAACTGGAGGATTTTAACCTGGTGAGATCAAGTGTGTTCCTTCTTTTGTGTAATAATAGCAGTAATGGGATAGAATATTCATTTATTTGCACACAGGGAAAACTGTGGAGAGTTATCATGCAGACAATTATCAGATTACCCCGTACCCACTATCGGGTTCCTAGATCTATTGCAGTGTATTAAAATGTATGATTGAGATGTTTATTCAGTTTTAGCAGAAACCATTTGTTCACCCGTTTTATTTAAATTTTAGAATATTTACTGCAATAATCTAGTAAACCGGTTAGTCCGACAGGTTAGTCTGGTGGTTAAGTGCGTCGCCTTTCAGCTAAAGGGTTGCAGGTTCGAAAATTGTCGCTAGCTAGTCTGTTGTGTCCTTGACCAAGGCACTTTGTAGATATTGCCTGAACCCAGCGGATTAATGGGTTCTAATAAATTGAATGTGTTAATCATACATAACACACTGCAATAGCTCCGGTTACCCGACGGTGGGACAAAGTGATCTTACGATTGCTTGTGTGATAACCACCTTTATTTTCCCATTTATAGGGATAAACATGAATATCCTATCTTATAGTATCCTAAACCGTAGGTACAGGGTTATCCGACGATTACCTGTTTGTTAACGCCCATTGCATTTTTACATTCAGGAATAAACATAAATATCCTATTCTATGTAATTAAAACAGCGTAGATGTGTTCTAAAACTGCCGATTAGTGTTAAAGTGTTCAATCCAATTTGTCATTCAAGAGAGAAATGCTGACTTTTCTCCGAACACGAAAGTGGGACAGAAAAACAATATTACTGCATCACTAGTTCTCTCCATCTACAACACACTCATCGAATACAACTCAAATGCTAAAGCACTAACGTAAGACTATAAACATACAAACAAAGTAAATTTTTCACCCAAAATTACTTTGTAAATTATTTTCGGTATAGTTAAATAATATACAATATATCAATGCACCAAAAATTCTGTAAAAAGATCAATGCTTTTGTTTTTAAAAATTGAACCCAGTAATGAAAACATAGTTCTATACATTGAATACAGTTGTTATATATACTTCTGTTTTCGACTGTAGATATGAAAAAGCTGAACTGATGTTGAGTCTGCATGGTTCCATTAAGAGACTAAACGACTTCATGCTAGCTACAAAATCCATGGAGCTTAGTGGGAAGTCATTTGTTGAGAAACAACTTCAATCCATCTCCTTTGTACAGCTGTCCAATCTTGTGTACAGTAAGTGGTGTTTGTATTGTAGGCTTGATAGTATACTTATTTTTATCCTGATGGTTGGGAAAATGAATTGGGAAGAAAGGGGGCATTATATCTAAGTATCATCAGATTACCTCGTTATGTTTAAAGTTGGGTTACAAATGAGTATTTTTCTCTTTGTAAAAACGCTGGCTTGTCCAGGGATTTGTCTAGTTTGATCCATCTTTTGGCTGAGAGACTGTCTTAGGGGAATAAATACACTAACCAGGCAGACATTTTATTATATTTCTCATGTTAAGTTTGTCTTGTGCCAATGTTTCTTTAAACATTTTAAACCAAATTTGTTGCAACACGACTATGGATTCTTGTTAGCTTTAACCTAATTTTATAATCCAAAACTGTAAATCCAGTATTTGAAAGTTCATTTCAGCAACATACTTGAATAAGAGGCTCGATTTTAAATTATTGCTGTAGTGAATTTCAAATCACTGGATTTACAATTTTAAATTATAAAGTACTTGGCAACAAAGCTATATGTACTTGGCAACAAAGCTTAACTTTTGGCATGGAATTTTCAAAAAGACTTGTTATTTTTAAGTACATTTTCAAATATAAGATGCATGGCACGTGTTAATTACCCTTCTGCGTTATAATAATGATGTGCTTTCAGCTCACGATGAACACATTAGTACATGGTGCATTTTTCTCAGAACTTTATATTTTTGGTAACGAAAGATTGCGCATAAGCAGGTAGAGTTAAATTCTGAGTCAAGAATATGCTTCGTGTTTGTTTTCCAGCTTTGTTTTTTGATGAAACGATGGGAAGTGAAGATTCGGTGAAGTTGCTGCAAAATAGCGACAACTTCGTGAAACATTTGATGCAGTGCGTGCAAAATTTGCTCCAGTTTGCCAAAGATCGTGGATATTTTCCCGGGATTGGAGGAAAGTGGTTTTTTGTGTGTTTTACATAAGGATGTGCTTAAACCTACATGGTAATACTCGTAATAGTAAAAAGTTATTAAAAGACTCGTTAATCAACAATTGATATGCCATTTCAAATTTAAAGAATGGAGGTTGAAAAAAGTAAAAAGAAACATTTGTTGTAGCCCATCTTGGTTAAATGTTTACATGGTGACGCACTGTTGCACATGCATTCCTGGAAAACAAAAGGGCGTTTGATTCTATACAAATAATATCATACCTCAGACAACACTTAATAACACAATTTATGTTAAATATAAAAATCTGGATTCAAATAGTTTGATGTATTTTAAATTATAAAGTTGTAGTTGTTTTGTATAATTGCGATTAAACAACACTACAACAAATGACTGGGCAACAAATCTTAGCTTTTAAGCATTCTATTTTCACCTAAAATCTTAATGTTTAACTTTCAATGCAGGTTTGACCAAGAGTGAAATTATGGCCTGCATGGTTCGTATTGGAAGGGCGTGTCTACATAAATTTTTGTTGGAGAAAAATGAGCCGTGCCAGTCGTCCGTCACCTCGCCCTCATTAGAGTGCTTTCATCTCACCATGGCCTACATCAGTACATGGTACGTTTTTCTTAAAATTTTATATTTTTGCATGGAAAAAGTGTATGCTATAGGCTGTAGATCAATAAATCCTGCATATCACAAAGTGATTTTTTCTGTTTTAGAGTATAGGATAGGATATGATATTCATGTTTATCCCCATGAATGGGAAAACCAAGGGGGTTAACACACAGGCAATTGTCAGATCACCTCGCGCCCACTGACGGGTTACCGGAGCTATTGCAGTGTGTGATTCACACGTTCCTTTCAATTTAGTAGAACCCATTAAGCCACTGGATTCAGGCAATGTTAACCACTTAACCACTAGACTGACCTGTCGACCAATAAATAAACTTTGGGATTTATAACTACAAACTAGCGATTCTGTTTACATTTTTTATATACCAAAGCTTACCTTAAAAGTGCTTATTTTCAAGGCATCCGGACAGTATGGTACAATTCACATCGGATATAATAAGCAGAGATGAGGAAGCCACTCAACCAGACCAAGACAGCATCACAATGCTACTTCGCAGGTATTGCGTAAAGTATATAAAAGCTTACATAATGGTGTTTCTATTTTAACCTTTAATATGGTAATTTTGTAATTCATTGTCGAAATTGTTAGGTGGTTAAGTTAGCTGGAGTATTGTTTGGTAATACTTAACGGACATTAATGCAATCCTTCAAAAACAACATTCACAACTTCAATGATATTTATTACCTAACACTGAAATGCCAAGTTAATAGTGCCAGATGCTATTCTGTTAGATACTCAGTTTTAAACGACTATCTTCCTAAACATGAGCATTATATGACATTTTTAATTAATTCCCTATTTTTTGTCATATATTACATTATTTATCTGTATTCTAGAACATAGAATTCTAAATTTAGATTATTTCCAAATTGATGTCAGGTTTCAGCGCATTACGATGACATACTTATCCACCGAGCATGGCTCGCTGTCAGCCGTACACCGGAAACTCGTGTTCGAACTTTCCAACCTCATCACAACACTTGCTGGTGTGGCAACCACCCTGTCACTGAGCTCGACTGTGCAAACCACGGCCGACTGGTGCAACAGACTCTGCAAGGAGAAGAAATTAGGTAATAAGTGGACAAGCCCAAGTGGTGGGAAAAAGAAAAAGGGAAAACTGTGTATAAGCAGGGGTTATGGGTTAGGTAGTGGTGGGTAGGTTAAAGCTATAATATCTTAAAGTTGTTCAAATAAATTAAGGTTGTCTGTTTCTGGTCTTTAACGAAATGTTGCCTTAATGCAGCAGTTTGAATGAACTCTTTAAAAATTACAGTGATACTAAATATTAAATGCACTAATATAGCATTGGTCACGTTTCTGCATCTTATTTTTACCTATATAATTCCGGTGCCTAGTACTTATTGTAACGAAAACCAAAAAATAAAACTTACAACTGAATAGTTATTTATGAATATTCCTTTAAGACACCAGCTATCTGTTTTCTTCCTTTCTAAATACAAGCTTTTTGAATTTAACTTAAGGCCGTTATGTTAACCCTTTAACTGCCGGCTGTTTTTCAGTTCATTTTTCGGCTAAGTAACCTTAGGTTAGAGGCTTCTGTACACAAAACTATTGATGTAAGCATGATATGATCAACAGAAAAGTTGTTCAGTAATAAATTTTCTTTTTATTTGCATTAATAAAATTTCGATGACGTCATACATTCTGCAATGACGTCATGTGTTACTATTTAGATCAACATAAACTATCTTTTTTTCTCATTTACAAACAAAACAGTATGTAGCAAAGTTATTTATGATTATCTTTAGAACATTTTTGTACTACTCTTTTTGTGATGACGTCACAATTTGACTGATGACGTCGTAATACGCAAATCGAAAAAAAAAATTTTTTTTTTTTTTTACACTTGCCCAATAAAACACAAACACATAGCCACAGCAAAACAAAACTGATGCAAAACATCTTCAAAAAGGTTCTTCATTGCCAGAACTACACAAAAATGAAGCACAACTGCTTTCAGAATCATTATCAGCTAACAAAAGGACAGATTCTTCTGTTTTTACCCTCCATAAGCTCAAAAAATAGCCTAATCCAAAATGTACAAGCCAAAAACGAATGGATTGTTTTCAAACTAACCAAGCGAACCATGACGACAATAGTTGAAAACTAATCGGGGACTAAAACCAAAATTAAAACTAATTAAAACAACCAAAACCACACATATTTTTATCATTTTTAAAACGCAAATAACTAAAAAATATCAAATGCAAACCTATATATCATTTTATATTGGCAAACGCAGAAATTATTCAGCTCTCCAGCGCCATCTCACTGATCAAAATCGGCCGTATACTTTTCTACTTATGTTATTTTCGGCGCTGTCGACTTGAGTCGACAGCGGCAGTTAAAGGGTTAAACGTGGCTCCCGCAATTTATTATACCCTATGTAGATTAACCTGACCACTTTAGCAATAAATCCACCCTATTTTCTGATAAAAATCATGATATTTAAATTGATGCATCCAGACGACACAAACACGGTGAAACGAATCCTCCAACTGACCCTCCAAACCTCTATATTGGTGACCCCCGACGCCGAGCATTTCTTCCAGGATCTTTCCTCTGATTTATACAACGAGCTCGGCGCTATCGACGAAAATGCTGACTCAGAGTCACAGTCGCAAGCGCCGAAAAAGTTTTGTGTCGTCACAGAGGAAAATGCACAAAGTATCATTGTGAGTGGAGTCAATAAGATTGGCTCAATCTGATAAGGCAAGATCCACAAACATGTATACCACCACACAACCCTACATGTAGTAGTGGATTCGGGCTAGGACAATCGTCCAAACAAATGTGTCCCAAAATTACCAGTTGCCAGAGCAATTTAAGTATTTCCTGCTTTGTATTCTTTATGCTGCGATTCGTTTAACTCACTGGATCAAGGCAATCGAAACAGTGAGAAATAAGTTCTGTTATATCATGTAAATGGATTTTTATTTTTAAATTTATATCACAAAGCACACATATAGCAAGTTGCCTGGAAAATATATGAATATTTTTATTTTCCCTATGTTTCTGTGAACTCAGTTAAAAAATAGCAGTTGTGTGTTTGCTAATATATAAAGCAATAGAAGTTCACGTGTTATGATAACTTTTTAAATTATGCATCACCTTTGATAAGAAATGTTTCTTCCCCATTCCCAGCCGATTGTTGTCACTTTCCTGGAGTCGGTGGTCCAGGATGTTGATTGGCTGATGCATCACATGAAAGGAGGATTGTTATGTCACGGGAGTAAGAAGCGTGATATCGTGGACGTGGATGATGAGGATGAATCGATGCAGGAGGGGAGGAGAAAGGCTGAAGGTTGGATGCGATTGGGGGGGATTTATACAATATTTCTGGCCACTTGGATTATTGGCAGAATGAGCCAGGATTCTAAAGGTGGTGGGGTCGAAACCAACCACTAGCTAATCGTTTTTGTTTGTTTGGTGATTTTTTTTCTTTGGATTTTAATGGAATTCAAGAAATTTTGCAAACTGTGTTCAAAATTGTTAAGGAATTCGTTTTTTTAGGTTCCGTATGTGAGAGGATGAACACAGTAGCAGCGGGCTTGTTATACATGGCGCATACATCTGCCTCCACGGCTGCCAACGTGGAACAATTTGTCCGAGCTTTTACCCTCTTCTTCACGTTTCTCAACGGCTTCTCAAAATATGTAAGTGCAACGGACATAGAAATAGCAAAAACCTAGTGCAGATGCCTCCTCTGAACCCGTTTGGTCCTTAACTTTCCACCATGTCCAATATATTTATGCTGATGTATCTGAGATTACCCAATGTCTTGATCCAATGGTCCAAAGTTAACAAACTGATAACAATGCTATATATTGTGCTAATTAGCCATTTAGTAATTTAAGTGCTAACAAAATTTTGAATCACCTTAAAAGAACAGTTTTCAATCCTAGGAATAATTCACACTCCTAACTCGGATGTGGATATACAGTTAATGGCAATTGAAAGTAAGGGATGCATATGTTTAAAAATTATAGTTTACTTCCAAAATTTAAGCATGATAGGGGCATTTTAGCTGACGGCTTTTCGATGCCTATTCATTGATGCTGTGAACGGGAGCCATGGTTTTTGACATTTTCACTTTTTTCATTATGTTTGGCTGTACGCTCAGGGCATTGGGCATATTCCAGCAAGTTTTGAGAAACTTTGCAAATTCATAAGTTCTGAGCTGCTACAAATGGTGTACAGTTTCATCATATATGCTGAGAACGTCCAATCTGAGAGACTCGAGTCAGCGAAGGCAAAGAAAGATGGGAAAAAGAAAGGAAAAGAAAAACTTCCGGACAAACCTACAACGGGATCCATGGTAACAAAAAATAGGATTGAACAGGATTTTCATGTTTATCCCCGTAAATGGGAAAACCAAGGGGGTTAACACACAGGCAATCGTCAGATCACCTCGCGCCCATCGTTGGGTTGTTACACTGTATGCTTTGATAAACGAGCCTGCCGATTAGGTCTTAGGAGTCACGCCCTCTATTGGATAATTTCTTATGGTATTAATTTATTTCTGTGTGTTTTAGTTTTGTTTGTTGTCATAAAAAAGTTTAGCAACAAAACCCAGTTTACCGAACATTAATATTATCCGAAATATTTGTGTGTATTTAACCTGTGTTTTGTAGATCCTTTGATTCTGCTACTTTTATTATTACCATTTAGTGCAGCTGTGAAGTTTGGTTTCCTTCATTAAATCAATGATTAAGAAATGACAACAACTTCACGGCGCAAGAAACGGATACACATTAATAATTTGGATAATATAATTCCCGGATTTAATATACACCCTACACCCCATCCCCAGTCAAATACTACGCAGCTGTATAAGATTGCATTGTGTAGACTTAATCCAATGGATTTTAAGGGAATTGTCCACATTAGGATAGGATAGGATATTCATGTTTATTCCAGTGAATGGGAAAACCAAGGGGGTTGTTAACAAACATGCAATTGTCAGATTACCTCGCGCCCACTGACGGGTTACCGAAGCTATTTCAGTCTGTTGAATATGATAGACACACTCCTTTAATTTGGTAGAACCCATTGATCCACAACCAACTAGCTAGCGACCAGTTTCGCACCTGCAATGTTCGATTGAAAGGTGACGCACTTAACCGCCAGACTAACCGGCCTGTTAAAGCTCAAGAAATAAATGGATAATAAACAAATAATTAAATTATAGACTGTATTTCCGTTACCTGTGTAAAAGCAAGCTGGATGAATAATAGTCTTTAAAATTTAAAATTTTAGGGCAAAAATCTCCGCGAGACAAAGGGCATTGCGAAACTGGTGTTCGCAATTGAACAACAGGAGAACAGCCTCATTCTGCTGGGAAAGCGAGCAAAAGTTGATCTTCTTCGCCACCATCGACTCACCACCACCCGGGACTTCCGGATCAAGAATGACATCATCAGGATCAGCCGAGCAGAAGAGGAGGCGGTGGGATGTTGTTCTCCATTGTATTCGTTTAAAACTTCAGCATACTCAGTCAATCGTATATGAATCAAAGCCATGTTTATTGTTCTCTAAAGTAGACAATCTCTTGACCCCATTAATAATGAACAAAATAATGGATGATTGAATTTGTTTCATACTTTGCTGTGTTTAGTTCATAAATATTATCATCTATTAAGTTTCCACCTATACTGGTCCTGAAACATTTTTTCTTTCGCCAAATTTAATTTATTATTATTTATACTTGTTAAGTCAGTTGGATTTGATTACTCGTCGTTTCTATCTGGGGATAGGTAAACACAGGGGCGTTATAAGATTTCTGATTTATAACACTGACCATCATAAAATTACTCTAGTTCAAGTTGAATTGTCAAAGTTATTACAGTGTTTTTGATTAATCAATTTAAATCCACTGAACAAAAATATCTACTAAGTGCCTTGTTCAAAGATGACTACGGAGGGACTGGTCAGGAAAACAAAATATCCAAGAACTTTCCTGGTCATCTTAAACCCTGCACCATGCAGCCAAACAAGCGGTTACATTGCATATACCTCATAATCAACTGATATTTTGCAGAACAAGGAGCTTGAAAATAATGAAAATGTGGAGCCAAGCAGCAAAAGGCCTTGCTTGCAAACTTCTTTCATATAAATTATCTTATGTAACAAATTCTTTCTAAACTTTTGTTCCGTTTTAGCAATACATTTTAAGATTGGTAGTTTGTTGTGATTTGATACTCGGAGACTTGAAGATTCAACTAAACAGTTGTTATGTGAGAAAGTGTATTATAGTCTTTGCACCAAACAAATTTAGATAACATGGCAAGCGCTATAATTACATTAGTATGGACGGGTCCACGGTAGCCCCAGGACCAGGAGTTTAGGCCATAGAAGAACGATTACTTCAGCACCCTGAGCTATCATGGATCCGGGATATAGTGGTGAAGTCGGCTCGAAGCACTCTTAATTTCATTCATGTGTAATACCGTTTTTATTACAAAACCAATATTTTGTGGGGCATAGTCCATGTTTGACTAACAAGTTAACTCCTAGTGACTATAACTCACCAACCACACTTTTACAATCAATGCCTCGTACCAACAAATTTTTTTTGTACTATGTATAAGCTTCAAAAAGAAATCTAGATTTATTTATTTAAATTGGCTGACTTATAGTGGTAATAACAGAGAACTTGCAAATCTTGCAATGTAGCTGAGAAAATCACAGAAATTTAGGCAGAGCCGGTCAAATTTATTAACGTTGTACAGTACTTGGGGCAAAAACGGGGGCGATCTAAAAACAACATGGGAACAAACAATACGCTGATTGGAGGGTAGATGGGTCTATCCTCACTCGGGTGCTACAAACGGGGCATCATGGCACCCAACAATATTCACTTTGTACTTCAGGAAAATTATATTAGGTATAACTATATAAGATTCGCAACAGAAATAAGGAGAAAAAGGATGCCGTAAAAGAATAGGACAGATTTATAAGATTTCAGGTGTTTGATGGAAATTGGGTTGGATTTGTCATGTCCAAATACATGTGGTAACAAGCAACTGATACTTTGCGAGCGTGAAATTCTATTTTTTCGAGCGCGTATTTCATTAATGTTGAGCTAGGCTCGGGTGATGATAAGCTTCAAATGTGAGGTGGTTACAGGTGGATTGTGGGGTGTCACCGCTGCACGTAGGTGTAGGTTCGGATGGGTGACCTGGGGATAGCAAGGATGTCAGTTCTGATGAAAACAAGCTACTGGGCAGAGATTTTTAAAACTTGAGTGCAATAAAAATTGCGAAATGCTGCATAATAAGTGCATACACTTTTTGGGTAAACATTGTTTACTATGTACTATTATTTTATATTTTTATACTATATTGATTGCCCACTTTACGTACAAAGCTTTGAGGTGATTATTTGTAACTCAGTTTATCACTAAACAGTGACCTCCTTATGCATATACTTCCACAAATGTGTTAACCGCCAGTTACCACTTGCCCGTTGATATAGCTAGACGCTTAAAATGTACCCATTTGTTTGCTTAAGGTCAAAGATTTACTGGGTTGCAAACACAGCAAAGCTTTATATGGAACAAACACTGCAACTGCTGTGATAAATCAACTGCAGCAAGGTGATATTCTATCAACTAAAATAAAGCTCTAATGCTAAAAAAACGTACAAAAAACTCTTCTAAAGTTAAAACATCTCCGGTCCAATAAAAAACTTTCTTTAATCCCGATAATCTTAAATAATCACAATAGAAATGAAAAATAATCACACATTTCAGAAAAGAAAATCGCCATCTCCTACTTGGTCTCAGGTTGCGGGACGTCTAAGAAATCCCAGATCAGTATTGAGTCGTCATGCGAGCTGCTCACGATCTGGAACTCATCGAATTGAAGTCGGAACACTCTTCCAGTGTGCTCCTGTGGGGAGGGGTTCAAATCAGGTAATGGAATTTTCATGATCTTACTAATTAGTCTGGTGGATTGGTGTGTTGCCTTTGAATGAAAGGGTTTACGGGGTTGCTGGCTAGTCGGTTGTTTCCTTGGTTAAGGCACTTAACATACATTGTCGGTACCCAGTAGATTATTGAGTTCTATTAAAATATAGAATAGTTTCGATCATACACAATACACTGCAATAGCTCCAGTAATCCGACGGTGGGCGCGAGGTGATCTGATGATTGCCTATGTGTAACTTAATCCCCTTGTTTTCCCATTCACGATGGATAACCTATATATATATATATATATATATTTTTTAACGGACACAACACTTTTTTGTTTATACCATGTTTATTTACTAACATGTTTAAACTACTGTAGTTTTTCTGTTTCATCCTGCCTTCTTTTTTAATAACTGTGCTATTCTTCTTTAATGTAGGGAAGAAGCAAAAACTAACCCAGTACTGAAGGTTGAAAAATGATTAAAATACCTGCACGCCAAGTTGGGAGTTATAACATTGTGTTAATTTAATACCACTCAAAGCAAGCAACTGTTTCAATACCATTGAATCAAGTCAAGCTACTATATCAAGGTGTTTAAACTTGTCTGGTATAAGTGTAGACCCTTTGGAACATAGTTTGACCATATTTCGTTATTTAAAACTGACATATTAATAGGTATAAATTAGGTAAACAATACTCACCACTAATGTTCTTAAACACAATGTACTAGATAGTGACCTTGGGTCTAGTGCAGCTTGTAAATCCCAAACTTTAATTTTACTGTGAGAAAAATATTGATTTAAGTTAAAAAATCAACTTTTATTGCAAGCTGCAAAAAATTTAAACCATATTAATAAAATTAACAACTTTATATTATGTTACTCCTTAAAAAGCAGAAACATTTGACAAATTTTCTCCAATCAATGTTGACAGAAAAATAATACTAGTGTTTTACGGTAAATACTGATAACGTTTCCAGGAAAGTAAACACTGGTACAGAGTAAAATACACCTAAATCATAGGTAAATATTAATAGTGTTAACGTGTAAATTATACAAAAAACAGTGTTTTTAGTAACTACTGATACAGTGTTCACAGCTAAATACTAATACTGTGTTTATATTATAGGTAAACACTAATGAAGTGTTTCCAGGTAAATACTAAGACAGTGTTTCCAGGTAAATACCAATAAAGTGTTTCCAGGTAAATACTAATACAGTTTTTCCAGGTAAATACTAATACAGTGTTTCCAGGTAAATAATAATACAGTGCTTACAGGAAAATACTGATGAAGTGTTCACAGATAAATACTGATACAGTGTTCACAGACAAATACTGACACAGTGTTCACAGATAAATACTGATACAGTGTTCACAGACAAATACTGACACAGTGTTCACAGATAAATACTGATACAGTGTTCACAGATAAATACTGATACAGTTTTCACAGACAAATACTGACACAGTGTTCACAGATAAATACTGATACAGTGTTCACAGATAAATACTGATACAGTGTTCACAGACAAATACTGACACAGTGTTCACAGATAAATACTGATACAGTGTTCACAGACAAATACTGACACAGTGTTCACAGATAAATACTGATACAGTGATCACAGACAAATACTGACACAGTGTTCACAGACAAATACTGACACAGTGTTCACAGATAAATACTGATACAGTGTTCACAGATAAATACTGATACAGTGTTTCCAGCTAAATACTGATACAGTGTTTCCATGTAAATACTGATACAGTGTTCACAGGTGAATCAGGAAACAAAATTTCCAGTTTATAACTCACCCATCATAGGCACCACTGACAATTCGCTTGTTATCGAATCGAATGCATCTCACCAACTCCTCGTGGCCTTCCAAGATACGAAGGCACGCACCAAACTCAATGTCCCACAACCTGGTGTAAATGCTCAGTGTGAGAAGAATTTTCAACTTTGGTTTGTGTGGGATGCAAAGATATAAACTTGTGTAAGCTAGAAATCAAGGGGTTTCCAAGATGTTAAAATATGTCATGAAATCTTGTTAGTTAAAAAATAAGCAAAGTTTTGAAAGTTTTGTCTTTATGTGTGGTACCATCTCATAAATATCATTCATTAAGAAGAAAGATAGCAATAAAATGAAAATTGCAAGGATTTGAATTAAACATGTCCCTTCCTGGCTATTTTAATATAGGGACATATCACAATTTCTATTATACCCGCAAATAAAACGAACAGCTGCTGTTTGTGTTCTGGCTATTTGATTGGTACTGGTGTAAACAATTAAAAATATTTAGATTAATGAATAATTTAAAGGAACAGCTGCATAGCAGTTGCGTAATTTAAAACAACAACTTCATTAATGCATCTGACATTGCACTAATTACTTTAATAGCGGGGTTGGCGAGTATTAAGGAATTTAAAATTCAAGTTACCGTATTGTGTTGTCTGAGGAGCCACTGACGACCAAACGGTCGCGATACTGCAGGCAGGCAATGCCTCTCTTGTGGCCGTTCAACGTGCGCACAAACTCGCAGGTCAAAGTGTTCCACACCTGTGGAGGTTTGAAGTGCTTGTTAAGTCATTGTGAGCTCCATTTGCTTAAGATTAAATATGGGTTAGAGTAGTGTGAATAGTCATGTGACTCGTATTGAAGCTTATGTGGGATTAGATCGGTGAAAAGTGACTTTTGTTGAAAGAAGCCAAACATTACTTCGGCGAACATTCAAAAATCAGTTTTAGAACGAAACATACATTATCCAAGTTTTTTATTTTAAGTCTTAGCCTTTTATATATATATATATATGCATTAGAATATTTGGTGGCAAATTTTATATTTAGAACTAGTATTTAATTTTATATTTAAACTAATTGTCAGGAAAATAGGATAATCGATTATTTGTCATTACTTGGTCACTGGTATATGTTTCAATACTCAGTTTTGTTGCAGGAGCGCTGCATATGTTATATACATTATTTAATATTACTTTAACATTGGATGATTTGATTTTGATTCACTGTGTTACCGACGCAACATTCGTTTAATGGCTGCCAAGGGACACAACCGCAAGAAATATTAGTCGAATAACGATCAAAGGAATATGTCTGTGATAATCGCAGTGTTTAGCCTTCACAGCACAATACAAACATATAACATACCAGGCTATTAGAATTCAAAAAAATGTGGTTCTTTTAACCTACTCCCATCTCACCTTAATAGTTCTGTCGCCCGATGCACACACAATGTATTTGTCATCGAAATCCACCACATTGACGGCCGCCCTGTGGCCCACCAAGACCCGTCTCATGTTGATTTCCTTCGCAGACACCATGTCCCAAACAGCAATAGAGCGATCCTGTGGTTGGACGTGTTACGTAAATCCAAGCCATGTTTGGCACAGAGACGAACTCCTATTAATTAAACGCCTGTATCTCTGCTCTTGGCATTTGCCTTTTTATTGAAGAAAAGGTTATCGAGCATTTTATGGATATTCTAAACATCTGGAAATCTGCTTAAAAATTTTTTTTTTTATTTAGAACACACCAATTCTTAGTGGAGAAAATGATAAAACAAATTTTATCGGTACATACTTTTAAATAAAATTATAACAAAATATTGCACTCAGTTCAAACAATTGGCATAAGTCTATGGAATTTCATTTCAGAATCAAGATTTAAATCGAATAGGACTTAGAATAATGTTTTAATTTTAGCAGTTCGAAATTAATGGTTTATAGTAGAACAAAATAAGTTTTATTTTTAGAATTTTGAATTTAAAAAAATAACTTTTCAGTTAACGGTAAAAATTATTTTTATTAAAAATGACAACTATTTTGTCAAACATACATAGAATTCTATTTATTTTATATTAAATAAGCTTGAAAAATAATTTAAACCTACTTTTACCCAAATTCATACTTGTTCAAATTCTAAATATATAGTTATTGATCGTAGGCCAGCTGATTCAGACATTCCAACATGCATTACCTTGGAGCAAGTGACCATGAGACCGTTATCGAATCGAAGGTGCAACACTGCTTCACAATGGTGTACAAGAGTGTTGACAAGGTCCCCCGTATTGACATCCCACACCCTGGCATGGAGATCACAGTGTGAATAATGTATGAGCGCTTGTGGTGGGAAATTATGCAGCGAAAAGCATTGGGGACTTTATATTACACAGATTGATAGAGTGCATGTGGCATAAGTTTTGCATTTTCCAGTGCTGGGTAAACTACATATACATTCTAAATATGTAATACACATGTGTAAATGTAAAAGTATTTAGTCTTTTAAATGTGATATTAAACAGAATTATTGGAATAATTCTTTTGTTATGGTCGCTAATTTTTTATTTGTATGATCCGGTGTGTTGTCATTCAAATACAATTAATTGAACTGGCAAAAACATAAAATAATGATCAAGACCAAGCGTTCCCCATTGCTTTTGAAAAAAGCATTATTCAACAACTGTGCCACACTAAGTAAATAGTCCTAGTACCACAAAAATTTAGCATGCAGGTTGCAACGCATTACTGAGTACAGAATGTTATCATAGTCGTAGAAAATAGCATGAAGACTAAAACACTTCATATTAAGGGGTCATACATGAAAATCAACGTTATCATGACTATAATTCATACTTTTTTTTCGAAAATATTGCAGAAAAAAAAAACAGTTCAAGAAATAAATAAATAAACATTTCTTGTTTTTTAATTAGAGTAAGATTAAAAGCCCCATCTGTGTATTAAAGGATCTGCCATCAAAAACAACAGTTATTGTAAATACTAAATATAGTAACCGAAAAGTTCGGCACACATTTAACATTGAATCTGGCGACACTTAACAGAGCAATGGAAGTGAAGAATATCATGGAATCGTGTGGATCCATTAGCCTGGTTCGAATCAAGTCAGTATAATAATGTGCACAACTTTGTACACTGCTGGCAAGCTTAGCATCTCACAACAAAAAGTGCATTACACAAACATAAACACACATACAGCTTTCTCAGCGTACCGGTTTATAGTTTCTTACAAGCATTACATACAAACTCAGTTGACTCCAATTATTAAAATCTAATGCATTATGCTTTAATTGTAATTATAACTTTTAACCAAACTAACATTCAAAAACACAAATAATTGTAATTGCTGTGTTGTTATTCAGTATTTCTTGCACATAATAATACCACAACAAACTAAATATGATTTAACTTGTAGCAAAATCAAACAGAAAATCAAAAACAGATGTTTTAGACTTGATTATTGATTAATGAAATTGTTTCGGGATTTGACAATTAATAAAAAATCCATTAAAAACCTAAGTGCAATGGTATTCCAAAGCACAATGTATGAAGTTGTAAAATAGTTCTAAAAGTGCAGTCTCTTTTATAGAGTTTAAAAACGTGAATTTTTCCATCAAGCTTTTGGTATAATTACTACAGATAAGATAATTAAAATTTGCATTCGAGTTTACTAGAATTTGCCTTCTATGGGTGCTTAGAAGAAAACTTGATTTTTCAAAACAAACCTCAATAGAAATATCCTACCTTACAGTTGAATCTGATGATCCAGTTATAATAACTTTGTCGTCATATTGTAAGCACAATACTGACCCCGTGTGGCCGGTAAGCACCTGGAATTGAATAATTTTATTATTCCGTGATATTTAGATTTGATTTAATATATTTTGATAAATTGTTAACTACATATTCGTATATACTCTACTGCACTGTATTTATATATCTCCAAATTATTGAAGAAACAGAAAATAACATATACCATTTACAAAGAAAAACTATTTTTGGTTAACACGTAATATTTATTGATTTTTAAATCGAGAAAACCAGCTTTGCTTTCAAGGCAAATCATTAATATGCTGTTCTGCACAAATCAATAATATGTTATGGCATAGGTATTTTAACATGTTATGGCAACAATAAGCCATTTAGTTCTTTCTTAGACTGACCAAGAATACCCTTTTAAATAGTACAATTTAAAGTGTTTTTTTTTCAAGTATAACAATTTTTTGATATATTTTACAAATATTTCCATAATATTTAGACTTTATTACAAGGGTTATTACATGCAAAGCCATAAACCATAACGTTGTGTTAAAATATAACACAATATGTCTCTTTAAGCATTATGGCAATCTAATTACGTTTATTAATTAAAATATAGACCACATGTGCAACAACAGACGCAGTCAACCCCTGAAACCGTGGTAAATTATCTGTGCAAAGGTAAAGCCTATGATCAATAATTGATGAATAGACCGCGCCAATTCATAAAACCATGGTTGGTTTGGAACAAAAACACTGCGAGTAAAAATCAATGCTGGAGATGGGAAGAAATGGAGAAAATCGTGGAAAATAGGCCACAAAGGAAACCATGTCAACGTTTATTAATAATTTTCAATTTTAATTGATTGCAAGCTTTGTAGGTATGAGACGTACATAAAATTAAAAAAGTTGAACTTTACAAAGCAAGTGTTATACACCACACATTTAATAAAACCAAACACTCCCAGCTTTATTTAAGAGCAAAGGAGAGCTGGCAAATTTTATTTTTTCAATTTATCGCTGCATATCTACTTTTACAACTGTTGGGTTGTCTGGGTGATGCAAATAAAAGTAAGAATGACGTTACCTTTGTATTTTCGAGGGTTCGTCTGTCCCACAGTTTGATAGTATTGTCGCGAAGACCGGAGACTATTTTATCATCGTCGTATTGAAGGCAGTAGACCCCCTTGCTGTTGTCACTTCGACACATTATCCGCTTCAAATCATGACGACCGCATCGCCAATTTGACTCAATTTTCTAGCAATGACGGAAAATAAAATATAAAAAAATTGAAATGGCAAAATAGACTATAATAGCTAAGACAAGGTGCAGACATGCTCAAAGGCATTTCCTATTTCCTTCAAAACTGTGTGTCACAGTTGCTACATGACACGCAGGAAAAGGAAATAAATCAAATTACGACTTAGACTGCTGGATTGAAACATATATAAGATTTTCACATTAGTTATGTATGCTGCTGTAATATTGCTAACGGACAGCGCACATAATGAGATTTTCAAAACTGTCAACTGGAGGTCAGATAAATTTTAAGTCACTGTAAGTGTCAATTTAGAGACATCTGAAAATATCTTACAAAGAAATATCTTTAATGCTATGATTAAACATTGCATTTGCAAACAAGTCACACAATTGTTAAGAATATCTTATAGAGAATTGCAATATCTAACTAACTATGCAAAATTGTATATTAGATTCTAGGATAAACATATAATAAAAGTTGCTAGAACATTTGTTTTTATGATGATTTTAATGCATAGTACCTAGCTGATGACGTGTATTTTAACACCAAACCTTAATAAGCATCACAATTCTATGCATTGTTGGATTAAAACTAAAAATATACCTCAATATCAGCGATTATAGAAGGGTAGAGACTGCGGAAGAATGAGTCGGGAACAGGATCTTCTTGCTTGCCTTTAAATAAATGGTCGCTCCTGGTAATAACAATGGGATTATTGAAAACAGCAATGCCTTCTTATTAATGTCAAGAAGAAACATTATCAACTGGCTAATGGACTTACATACAAAGCGTTTACTAACACTGCCTCTTAAATTAGTAAATACAATAATGTGATGCATGTGTTTTAATGAAAAGCTGTTTTGTAGATTTAAAAGGTGCAAAGATAATTGTAAAGATAGATTTTAGTGATACTCATGTTAAACAGTGTACTTTTTTTTCACAAAATCGTCAGATACCACAAGTTTACTTTAAAACCATCAAAGCTCAGTAGACAGTCGGTAGGATAATAAGGACAGATCACATTTTTTTAAAGTTAAAACAAAACAACAATATATCAACAAGAACTCTACCTAGGTTGGTTCTGACATAGTGCGATGATTTTATTAATGCTTACATTTTAGCACGTACCGATAACCGAATATATACCACTTGAATAAACCAACAACTGATGGAGTTTGTTTTGTGAAATGTCATAAGATATTGCCTTGTGCAAGTAATGGGAGCAAGTAACTCACCATCCCATTCTCTCTGAGAGTCCCTTCCACATAGAGTGGGTGCTGACCATGCGTTCGATCAATCGCTTCCACAGATGTCCGTCCTGCACCACTCGGTACCATTCCCTGCACACCAGTTCGGCAGCACCCAGTGATTTCGCGTCGAGATATGTGAGAATGTTTTCGGCAACGTGAGACAGTCCCCGGGCTGGGAAGGAGGGAATTAGAAATGTCATCTTGGAAAAAGTATGTTTGTACACTAACGAGGAACTTACAGTAACCATAAGTAACTGTATCAATGTATTGTCATGGGTTGTGCATTTTAGTAAAAACTACTAAAGCTGCACATAACTATCTTTTTGATAAAAACTAATAAAAAATAAAAAACAGTGTTTTCCCAAATTTTTCTGTCAATTCAAAATAAGATGTACCAAAACCTCAAAAAAATCATGAATTCTTCATTTGGATATATTGCTTTGTATTCAAGAGTGACATGAAAAGGAAAATAATTAATTGAGATACAGAGACTGCATTAGCTTTTCAGTGTCACCGATTACCTTTGTTTGCTATGCACACAAATCGGTTAACCGTTTAAACAGTTTCAGTCACAAAACTGACAAAAAATTAACAAGTTAACCATGCACCAATATGCTAGAATTAAAAGTTCACCCAACATAAATAAACAGTTAATATAATCAAAACCAAATCGAAGTTCACATTTTACAGTTTAATCAATGATTACTTTTTGAATGAGGGAGCATTATTGATTCGATTTAATGACCTTCCTTTTATATTTTATTTAATTAAGTTCAGTTAAATGGATTAAGTTTCATTGGCACAACGGGGCAGTCGTAATGAATACATACTCAGTACTAACGCCAAGTGATTTTCATTTTTTACCATATGTCAATAGATGTAAAAGAGTTTAAAAGATATCAATATAACTTGAAACAAAATTAATTATATTACTTAAAAGCAAGTGTAAACAAATTTTATTATGTTAAAAACTATGCAAGAACATTTGTGTGTGGTTTACTAATACAAGTCATGCTGTAACAGTGACAGTTGTATTTAAACCACACATTCGAATCAGACATTCATGGTTTATCTAAAATAGATGCATTCTCACATCAGTAAAATATTTCAAGTTTCTGAACTCACCTTAACAGTTCAACTCCAAAGGCCACAACAACTGACTAAAATTCAAGTGAAATAAAACACTAATGCTATTGTAGAAAATTTTCAAATTATGATGATCATCAACTGTATATCATTAACAACAAATCAAGATCAATAATAATTTCATACAATATAATGACATACAAATTAAAATTGTTTTTTAATTTTTAAAATGTTTAACCTTTATAGATATTACCAACATATTTTACACATTTCAAGTACATCTTGTAAATGTCTAAACCTCTTTAGGCGTGAATAGCCATGTGAGTTTAGTTGTGTACATGCTCTGTTATACCACTCCTTATTAATAAAGATACATTTACACACTTCGGCACACATGGTTGGTACACAGACTTTAAATATCCTGACGTCGCAAGGTTAAAATAAGAGCTTTCAATTTTAGCACACTGCTTTATCTATAGCAAACACTACAAAATCTTTTACAAGGAATAAAGTCAATAGGGTGGA
>CH002300.1:1582387-1594442 GCA_000149265.1 Ciona savignyi
TGGAATTAGAGACCATATTGAAACTTTGAAAGTACTTTTTGAAATTTAGTTGGGTAAATCTTTTTTAAATGCAGCATGGAAGCTGTTGTTTTCAACTATTGTATAATAACAACATTTATTAAGAACCCCCCCCCCCTGGAAAAGCAAAATATTCGAAATACTGTATTTATTTCTACAGACACCATACACACTGGGGTTTTGAACTACCAAGGCATAATATCGCCTTTTATATTCGAGCAAAACAGATATAGCCCAAATTGTACTTTTTATATTTAGACACTTTGGAATGTTTTAATAAACTAACCTAGCAAACATTATTGGATTAATTTCACTAGGGTAATTACTTAATCTTTAATCCATTTTTTGTGATTGTTAAGTAAATTTGGGGAAAAAATGCTATAAAATACAATAGTGGACTTGATTGCAACATATGGCCAAGACTAAATGATAAAGCTAAACAATGGCCTTGGTGTAACTTTTTTTTATTTTTATCAATTTAGCAAAACATGTTTTTAGAAATTCAATTTCAAATTTCTGTTTTATTTTTCAATATTTTCAAGATCATCAAATCTATATTATGACATCATAGGTGATGATAGGAAAATTGTGCAACAGAAGAATCATAAATTTATATTGTGACATGGACAAATGTCATTCTGGAGAGTGTGAATGTAATCTGTCAACACATTGATTTCAAACGTCATATAAAACAAAATTAACACCACCTATTTGATTTATGTTATTCTACTGGATTTACACAAGATTAGTAAATATTTTGTTTATAGTAATATTTAACAAAAATGTTGTACACATGGCTGTGAAGAAATGATTGACATAGTAAGAATTTTAAGTTTATTTTTACTTTTTATTTCAGTATTTTCTGTAACTAGTTTCCACATTACTTTGTTTGCAATTTTCTCCCGATGAATTTTCCTTAGAGTTTTCTTAATTGGAATTCTTCTACTGCCCACACTTTCCACAGGAAGTGTGTTTCAATAATCAGCATTGTTAGACAACAATGACTTTAACTATTGTTTTAATTAACCAGTTTGATTAATGAACTCGCTGTTGCACATGAAGTAACATGAAGAAAGAATTGAAGTTGAAGGCATAACAAAGAGACTAATTGATGCTTAAAATAGCACTCGTTTTGGAGGAAACTCTAAATTAATTTTTTAACTTATTGGTGAGCCAACTAACAGTTTTGTGGAAAATAATCCATTGCTAATCCATATGTGTGCTCCTTTTTGAAATCATAAAGACATTGCTTCAGGTTAAAACCAAAACATACAAACCTTAAATCACCAAAAAACAGATGAATCTTAAGACCCTTAAAACACTCCATAAAACAGACAAACCTTTAAGTACCCAACCAACAAAAAGAACATATAATAAACCAACCATTCAGAAGAACATATAATTTCTGAACCATCCATCCGGGCCCCATATCACCCTACCAAACAAATGAACCCCATATCACTCTAAAAACAGACAAACCTCAAAACATTGATTCCAAGCTACTGCTCCCCTACAAGTCTGCATGGTTGTCCCGATGCGTTTGTTGGTGTTGTCGTCAACTTGCACGATGCAGTACGCTTCACACAACAACGTCTTCTTCAGCTCACGAACCCCGTACAATGTGAGGACTAAGCAACCTAGATTGGGTGCGCTCGTAATAAAAAAATCATCAATTGAACAAAAATGGGTCTTTATCGCATGAATAAAGCATGTAATAGCTAAGTTAAACCTAACTGGGGCACAAGGTAATGTGAGTATTGTATGCTCGCCCTTGCGATAAATAAATAAACATATATTCACCACCACTGATACAAGGGCAAGGATGACAATTTGCAACTGCTTGTTATAATTTACATGCATGTATGGTCATCAAATCATGGGTGGATTATGGATATGTGTACAATAAACAAAGAATTTGGCAGGTACCATATGTTATATGTTATACATGTTATACAGCCCCAAACTTTAACTACTTTAATGTGATGTTATGATCAATGCATTTCGGGACTATAACAGAACAAAACACATAATTTGTGGTTGGTGGACAACAGCAATCATTTTAAAAGCAATATTTGAAAGAAAATCTGCTAAACACAAAAGGAACACAAAATGTTAAGCACAACATGGTTTCACGTAATTCATTGCTGCAAAACCCACCGTCCACCGCTGGTTGTGTGTTGGCCATTGAGATCGGTTTGTGTTTCTGGAACTGTGATAGATTGAGCGGTTTGATTGACGGGTCGTGTGTCGCGTTGTCGAGGAGGAGCTGCCGACTGATCCGCCGTTGGTGTGCCTGCTTCAGGGAATTCCCCAAGTTAGATTATGAATAAGACAATCCAAAATCTCAAACAAAAAAGTGTGGCAAGTGCATTATTTTGTGTGATCAAAAAATGTTTTATGTGCTTAAAATAATAACTTGGCAGAGATTTACATAAAATACACACAGATAAACTAAAGAGGTACCCTACCATGCTGATATCCAGGTGGTAACGGTTCAAAATAGCCGAGTCACATGGACCAATATTCTTATGTATATTATGTGGAGCGACGTTGTGGTTAATTCGTCGAGGCAATCTGTCATCAAAAGGTTGCTCTCCATTCCAGCAAGTGTATTCGCTCACTGGACTTTCAGAGCTGCTGTAATAAGCAATAAAGTTTTAAGTGTCTTGAGCATCATGTTAACATATCTCGAGAAATTAGGTTTAAAAAATGAACCCAATCAGTAATGAATACAAATTATGTTAAATAAGACATGCTTTTAAACCACAAATAGAAAGTATAGAATTGTGAACCATATGCACACTTTAACTATTTAGGTCTAATGATGTTTTACCTAAAGTGTGTCAAGATGTTTGTGGGTGTTGCTGTGCTTAAAATAATTAATTTTGGGATTTAAATCAAAATGTTTAAGTTATTTTAAATTTACATAGGGTTGACAGGGGTTATGGCAATGGGTGGTTGCGATATTTGATGCAAGGGTAAAATTCGCACCCCACCCCTTTACACATATGCTCTAAATTTTCAAGTATGTTTTTAACGATGGTAGAAACTGGAAGCTACAACAATCCATATGAGGTGGCTTAGAAAAGGTAGCACTTGGATACCCAATTAGATCATCAAGAACAGTGATGTCTGGTTATATATGTGTCTGTTATATAAAGTACGGTATAGGTGGTGTCTGGTTATATAAAGTACGGTGAATGCATGCCATACACACTGTGTCATGGGAAAGAATACGCTTTACTGTAGACAGATGGTTGTGGCGGCATGCAGTGACCAGTGACGGAAGGTAATGCTCATGATTAGAGCGAATTTGCTGTGCATTCTATTTTATCTATTTTTTGTGGTAAAATTATATCATTAAACAAGACAGCTGATCTTTAGTCGGTGAAACATTGTGTCACCAGAAAAAAATATTTTAAAACTGATAGAGATGTCATTACAAAAAGTTAATTCTAATTGTCCCATGTTGTCTTTACGGCTATGTTCGCATGGTTGCTATGTATAATTTTTAAGACAGAAACAATATATTGGTTTATATAATATGTTTACATTAATCAGTTTATTTTTATCGTAAAATCACCAAATTATAATGTGACATAAAACGGGTGCTAGAGCTTACATGCTTTTGAACAAAAATCATCCCCAGTTATAAAAAAGAAATATATATTTTGCCACTTATTACTTCATCGTCAGTGTCTTACTAATCAGGTAATTTAATGCATAGTGGTAAATTTCTGTATTTATGAATTTGCCATTTTACTATCAAAAGTGAGAACTTCCACACCCAATACAAAACTAAGAACAACTGTTGGGTGAGAATATTATACATTTATCTTCTGTTTACCAACTAAGCATGTATACTAAGACATAGTATCATTATAAACACTAAAATTTTAAATGCAAAAAGCAATCAAACTATACAATTCTTACACCACATTTTTATAATTTACGGCACTTTTTTTGGAGTTTTCAATTTGTTTTTCCAGATCTGTGTGTGCTTCAACATACCTACTACTTAAACATCACAGGAAGTGACCGATCGACCCCACATTGGGTTCATGTCAGTTGTGTTTGTTCCAAGTTAGCGCTTCATGTTTTACACAAAAGATGAAGTGGAGACAAACAAACGAGCCACGAACAAACATGAGGTCGTACTTTCGACATTACCCGACATGATATTTGAGAAGCTTTTAGGAATATAGGACAACCTTGTTAGCCCATATTAAACATCTTTAATCCCAAATCAGGTTTTATACACTGAGCCCTGTATGTTTTTACCAGAACTTAAAGATAATTATAATAATTATTGAAATAATAACTTATACTTATTTCGGAAAAACTTAAAAATGGAAAGGGAAAATTAAATCAGTTTATTGGGATAACAATTCTTTATTTTCTTACTTATTTAAAGCACATTTAAATGATTAAGTCAACCAATCAGTTAGAATTGACTTTGACATAACCTTCCTATAATCGATATTTTAGCATAAGTGGTTTGTTTATCAGTGTTGTGTGGTTGCCATATCTACATTCGCTTTGGGAATTAATCGAGATATTGAACAACATTTACTGATAAGAGGACAAGGCTACATACAAGTAATTTAAGTGATTTTAAGTGAGCTACTTTAGGAACACTCAGTGGTAAAACTAAATTCAATTTAAACAGAAATCAAGCCAAACATTGATAGAACATTTGATGTAAAAATAATAAAATAAAGATATTTTTTTTTCTTTTAAATAAATTTAATGTGGTACACAGTAAAAATGCAAATTGCCTATTTGTACATTACAAATATATTTAGATCAAAAAGGCCTTAATGTGATAAAACAGCTGGTTATCTTGCCACCCATCCATTAGAACAACAAAAGGGCTTTTAAAATCCTGGACCACTATCATAACATTTTGAATTCGGATGCAACTAACTTTGGGAGTTTGTAATTGGACATCAAGTCAAAATGTTAATACCATTTTCGATTATGAATTTAAAATAATGCATTAATTTTAACAGGGAATTATAACATGCAGCCCAGCACAAACACATATATAAAACAAAACTATCAATATATTGTTTATTTGTAACAGGAGTCCATTCAATTTTGATATAAAAAATGTGTGCGCTAATCAGACGTGGATATAGTTTTTATGGAAATGCAGAAACAATATAAATCTGTGGCAGCACAAGTAAGCTGCGGTACAAGGTAATGATATATGAAGTTCCATGTACAATCAATACAATTACTAACCTCCCTATCATTTTAAATTTTTTCGTCAACTTTTCGCCCCAGGTTTTCTTTCTCGTGCGACTGGGTGATGTGATTTTACCCCCACTGGCTTCGCTCTTGCTACGGCTCAGCGACTCTGAAAACACATTATGATGTCATAAATGTATACAAAACATAAAATACGGAAATTCAGGTATTTATAGATAAACTATGACTACAATTTATTTTAAACTTGAATTCAATGATTTCTATTATGACGTTTGGATGTTAAATTATAAACCAGGATATGTTGAATAATTTTTAAAATACATATAATATAATTAAAACATTATAAATAATTTGTAATATTACCCTTATAGTTAAAAAGTAGGATTAATTGTATCAATGTAAATATTTAATTAAAGTTCATGAGCAGATTGGTATTGGAACTTTGAGTAGACAGTAGATCAACTATCTTGTTTCGGTGGCTTTAAGCCAGAAGCTTATCTTGGTAAATAGATTGGATCCATTGACCCATGTCATATTATATCTTGGCCTAGTTCAAACATCGATTGTACAAACATTGGACCGGACCAACGGTAAAAATAACATTGCTACTGTTCTGTCGAGGGCATTATGCGATTCAGCTGTTTGGGTTTGGTGATTGTCCATCCATTTTGGGTACAATTTTATTACATTATAAGCATAAGGTATTAATTTTACTTGGTACTGAAATTTCCAATCACAATAAATCCATATTGTAAATTCATGCTTGTGATTATTTAAATATGATTACGGCAATGCACACTTTAGGCAGCGGCAAACAGAACACAAGTATGCGTGGACTGTTTAATTAGGCCCTGGGCGTAAGCTGTATTAAGGAACGTTGTTTATGCAGTGCTGGTACTAAAGAAGATTAAATGAATATACTAATGATTCAAAAAGGCCTGATTTTTATACCCAAAACCAATTTATAAGTATTTTTTAAAAATATCCCTTTATAAAATTTTTATAAATATTATTAAACTTTTGGCAAATTTCAGTGTAATGGATATGAGCTATTTGGTTTAAACTTGACATGAAAGAAATGTCCCCTATAAAACCCTACACATTTAACGACTCTATTTGAATAAGTTGTCTGTCTTTTTCAATAAAGGATTATCTATTAACCAAGATCCATGCTGGTTTATGACTCATGTGCATGATTTATATGTGAAATAGCTGTCAAAACCTTATTGTGCAATACATGAAAGCAATTTGGGGTAAGTATGTTGTCCAAAGCCATAAAACACCATGGTTTATTGTACAATATACAGGAATGACAGGACTTCTGTGCAGTTTGTATGATTTTAGATCTTTACCTAATGTATGGTACGAGCCTGAGTAATTATAAGTGCCGGTACATTAATCATAGCATGATTTATATAGTTGCATCATAGAGACACACCTTTTAGTTCAAATTCAAAGTCAACAAACAACATACCAAGCATAAGTGACATACCATACAGGTTATTCACGTAATTTTTATAACTTATACACACGACTGTGCGACCATAGGCTATGTTCATCATATCACAATTACGGTTCTATTATGATCTATTTATGGAGCATTGTGTGCAAGACAATACGATCTGAAAGTGCTGTTTGGTGACAAATACCTTACAAAGCCATTTATTTGACATCTTATTGAAGGTTCAAAAACTACCACCTGTCTACGTATGTCTTAATTAACTACCGATAATATATTTAAGTTTTGAATAATATGAAAAAACAGTTTGTTCCAGAAACCATTTCAGCTTTAGGGTAGCAAAAAATAATAAATAAATTAAGTCATCAGACATGGTATTAAAGTTAAAAAATAATCGACAAAAATACTGAACTTACTACTTTAAAGGTTTTAATTCTAAAACATTATATGTATCACTGCAAATAATCTATTTTCTTAAAAAATCTTGGGTACTTTATAATTAAAATGTTTAGTTTCAGATGGATAAAATATTACAGTACTGTTTCAAAACAAACATATTATTTACCTTTCAGGCCATTGGGTTCTTTAGATTGAACATCTGGAGATAAATTATTTCGCATTTGAGTTTGTTCTTTATGCTCCGTATTCTCAAAATTGTTGACGAAAAAAGTGTCCTTCGAATAAGATGGACTGGAGGGAGAATTTACTGATAACATTCGTTTCGCTGATTTTTCAATCGGGCTTTTCTGCAATTTCCCTGATGAACTTTCCGAGTTGGGTTTTAAAATTCCCTTCAAAGAGTTTTTGCGTGGGGGTCGTATGTTGGTGGGGGAATTGGATGATTGACTGCTTCCATCACTGGAGGACTCAGATGTGGTTCGCTTGTTTCGGGAGAACCATTTCTGTGAAAAATGAGGATTAAACTTAAATCAATCTCTTTCGGGGATAAAGGAAAATATTTTTTTCTACCAACGTTTTGATATATAGGCTAGTAAAATATTCCATTTTAATTGACATTATATTTTACGGAAAAGGCAAAACCCCATAGATACTAAATAAAGGTTTTAAAATAGACTAAGAATATATGTTGTGGTACTGACACATCACAAACTCCAAACAAAAATAATTCTTAAAACTTTACCTGGTTTGAAGGTTTTTGTGTTTCGTTTGATTGGTCAAGGCTACTTTTCCTCGTTTTAACTGGCAAACTAAGGCCTCCTAATCGGTTCTGTAGTTCTGGAGATACCTCTGTCCCTGTATTTAACCATTCACGTTTTTGATCCACTGTTACGCCGATTGTTTTTGGCGGCAGTTCAACTTGGTGGTTGTCAAATTGACTTATCGGAAATCGAGGAATCCCATTTATCTGTGTTGTATTTATTATTGGTTTAATGTTATTTCTCTGTGGTGCGATGGAGCTGGTTTTGTCGAAATTGTGCTGATTCATCGAAGCTTCTGATGAGTCAGTATTGAGAGCAGAGCTGACTGATGACGACGAACTTGAAACACTTGTTCCAGGTTTGAGAAACACGTCAACGCTAATTTCTTCACCTATACAACTAGATAAAGATGACTCGCCATCAGATTCTGCAACGTCATCGTAATCAGGCTCAGAGATTCTGTCGATCGATTCCACCGATGTACTGGTGATGTTTTGCAAATTTTCTTTGTTTCCTAATTTTTCCTTAAACTTCCATTTTCCGTTCTCTTCATACCGCGCTACTGTTGTTAATATCTCATCCAACAAGCTTCCATACCCATTGCTTTGGACCCCAGACTCTTGGGTGACTCTTTGTTTGGCATTTAATTTTGGAGGAAGGGGAGGTGTTTTCATGCTGCTGTTGTTGTTAGTATTGATTGGCTTATCACAGATGGCAATGGCGCTGAGCAATATTTGGAAAGATTCATCAAATTTATCCTGCACTGCGCTATAGCCGGTCGAATTTCCCGTTAAACTTGCTTTCCGATCTGACATCTTTTCAGGTAGAGCTTTTGGTGTGTTTTCACTGGAAATAATAGTGTTGTCATACACACTGTTAATAGCTTTGTTTTCACACAAGACACTGAAGTTGTTGTTTCGGTGCATTCCGCTATCGGGATAGGTTGTTAGCAATCTATCTTCGGGTACTGAGGCCATTGACGGCTTATTGGGAAATTTCTGCGGCATTGAACTCTCGAGAGAGGTGGTGTCACTGGAAATGCTGCTTGTTGAAACTACATGCCCATTTTCATTGGCATGTGGCGTTTTAATCGTAAGTGCAAGTAAACTAGGCATCGCCATAAGAGCGGCAACAATCTTGACACCAAGGTGGCTGACCTCTATACTGTTGATGGCCAACAACTGATCCCCAGGATTTACCAAGTCCACTGCTTTGCACTTAGGTGCCAATCTACTAATAAATATTCCTTCTTTGCAACGTGTTCCATCAGGGAAAACAGAGAAATGTGTCCCCCTTGAAATTTTACGCTTTTTAATAAAAATCCCGAGTGTTTCGTTTGGGTTTCTATGAATTTCAACATTTTTTATACAACAAGTTCTTATGTCTTTATTCGTAAAACTACGAATCCTACACACACTGTTTAATTTCTTCACAAATCCGTTATTGTCCTTTCTCTTTTCCACTTTTTCAGCAGCCCTTATTGGTTTTTGTGGCATTGTAGTCTGAGGGTGCCCACCATTTTTGATATTATTCCTTGTTTCTGATTGCTTTATTTGTGTCAGCAAGTCAAGAGGAAGGTCAATCCCTACAGGATTGAATCTGCTCACCCTTATTTCACCCTGGTGAGGTAAAGGAAATTGGTTTAAAACATACTTAAATAGTTAAAATTGCATGATTAAACTGTTGGCATAAAATTAGTGGGACGAAAGGTACTTTGCTTAGCACATAGCTAGGGATGCACAAACTAGAATATCGAATCTTCCGGATTCGAATCCTACGGGATTCGAATCCAAATATTACGTTTATTTCGAATATTTGGATTCGAAATAATATACATTGCACATTGAGAAACTATAATTGCAAGGAGTTCCTTTTTATTTCCATTGTACATATTGCAGCAGCGTTGATTACAACGGATATTATAAGCGCGCCGACTTCCGCCGTTGCGCTGCAATGTCTGTTTTATAATTACGCAAAAAATTCCCTGCGCTTTTAAATAATTATCACATTAAATCGTCTAACCGCAGCGCCGCTTTTCCAGCGGTGTTTATTGCTTTGATCGGCGGTTTGACCTAGGGTTACGTTGACCTAGATTCAATACAGGACCACTGACGACGCACTCCCGTTTTTCCCCATGTTCTTGCCATTACTAAGTATTAGCTAGAGAGAACAGTAGGCTAACGTCGGTTAACGTTTTTTTTCTTTGATCAGTTAACCGTTATAAGAATCTGGGTTTCTGCACAGCCCTCGCAGACATAAATATTTGGTATATTCTTTCCGTATTGTTAACGCTGAGCAGCGTATTAACGACCATGCAATATTTCAGCGGGGGAAGTAGTTAGATTAAACACTTAAACTCCTGGCTTAATCTTTTAGCTTTGTAAATCGTTAGTATCATAGTTCTATCCCAGTTAGTTCGAGACATAGGGCCGATTGTGACGTCATAAAATTTCGCGCAACGGTAAAATTTTACTGAAGTCGCCGCCTATGATTATAAGTATGTAATCACACTGGCCAAAAAGGGAGTCAGCGGCAGCAGGAATTTTTGACGATCTTGCCACTTTAACTCAAGTTTGCTTTTTAATATAGAATAGGATTCGATATTCTGGATTCGAAATAACTATTCTAGAATACCAAGATATTCTAGTTTGTGCATCCCTACACATAGCACAAATAGTCAATGTTTACGGTCCTAAAAATCTATCAACATATATTACTTTAAACATCTTTTGGATAAACAGTCTGAGATCATATTAACCTGAATATTTAATGTGGACCACAAATTGTGGAAATTACATTTCAATAATGTGCCAATTATAATTACAATTAAAAACAAATCGCAGAATATATTATGATTGGGGGTTATATCACTTTCACCCACCCAGGGCCTACTTACTTTTCTTCCCGAGACGGCTCTGTTCGTCCGAAGCCAAACTCTATTGTGTTGGGCATTTCCGTTTTCCAGACCATGTGCGTTTTCATCGTTAGTTGTCAATGAATGATTGTTGGTGACTTTTTTCCGACGAACGGCTGGCAGGGAGAAGGAACGCTTGAACGTACCATTGGAATCTGCATCAACCAGATTCTCATTGATCCTGCTCATTCTTATTCCTCATATCCAATTTAAGAAGAAATATCCGAAGTTTTGACAGCATAAATATCAGTTGCCTAATCTAAATAGACCTAAGTATCTAAAAAACATGATAGTTAATTAATGCAATAGCATCAAATTAGAACACGAATACCAATCAATCAAACATATTTAGTTGATAAACACACAAAAAAAATAATTATCAATACAACAAATTAAACTTATGTTTAACTAGGAGACATGAACTGAGACGCTAACGGAAAACGACAACAGAAGTCGATTAACTTAGCTTTATTCAACGTTAATAAGCAGGCTATTTCTGCAATAAAGGAAAACCTAGTTTAAAACAAACAAAGCACAACATAACGGTAACTGGCAAAGCAAGGGCAAAACACAAGGACCTATATAGCAACGAAAACGCGCGTTGATTAACTAAGAATGAAGGCGAAACGATTATTACTAAAACACAGGAGAACTAAGGAGAGGGACGTGACGTAATATCACTTCAAGACATCAAGTACATTTAAACTTATCACAAAAACACTGCCACTCTTCTGTAATGGGCATTTTTTAATTTACCCATAATATATATAAATAATATAAAATCAAATCTTGCAAAAAACCAAAGGCACTGTTAGAAAATATGAAATAAATATTGCCATCATACCCATATAAGTTATTTCTTATGCTATTTAACATTATTCTTGTATTATTAAACACTACTCGGGGCTAGTATACGATGCTCCGTACAGCTCAGATTGAAGCGAAAAAACGAGAGAGAGAAAAAAGGCAATGACGTTTCGGGGTTTTACCTTTTATGATAAACCACTACCAAACAGTATCGGTGTTCATATAAAACGCTATAATTCCGCTTGTAGTTGAGCTATTTACAAAATTTTTGCACCATTGGAAAGAAGAAGAAACCTGCTACACGACCATTGACAAAGCAAACCTCCATACTCATCATGCTTTGTGTATTACCCTTCCAAATATGACCTAAAAGCGATCGTATAATAAACCATTTAAATGCACGAATATAGTATTTATTTTTACATTGAATTAAGCAGGCATTATCCAGCTATGACATATCCAAAAAATAAGTCTTAATCTCCT
>CH002300.1:1594542-1608582 GCA_000149265.1 Ciona savignyi
AATAATATCCACAATCCACCATGCCCAGAGAGTGGGTGAAATAATGACGCATAAAATCCAAGTGTCCGAGGGTTAATATCCTATGTACAAGAAATGGTGGGTTGGGTCTCAGTCTAATACAACAGTTCACAGAACTAAAACTGGAAGTGAAAAAATCATCAATTACCTTGGGTGTGAGAAAACATAACTGGTTGGTAGGGTTAGACAATAGGTAAAACACTATAGATAAGATTTTCGGATTTTATGTATTTGGTATATATACATTTGCTGTTTATCTCATACCAATACACTGTTTTGTCTTTAACATTAGACTCCATAACACAAGTTTTTATAGTTTTGATGAGAAGTTTTGTTTTCTCCCTCTTTCCCTCAGACTTTTAGTGTTTTTTCTGCATTATTTAACGTCAAAAATCGGCCATATTTCTTCTAAAGTGCTATTGCAACAGCTAAACGATATCACACGTCGCGGGGCTAGTATACGATGCTCCGTACAGCTCAGATTGAAGCGAAGAAACGAGAGAGAGAAAAAAGGCAATGACGTTTCGGGGTTTTACCTTTTATGATAAACCACTACCACAACAGTATCGGTGTTCATATAAAACGCTATAAATCCCGCTTGTAGTTGAGCTAATTACAAAATTTTTGCACCATTGGAAAGAAGAAGAAACCTGCTACACGACCATTCACAAAGCAAACCTCCATACTCATCATGCTTTGTGTATTACCCTTCCGAATATGACCTAAAAGCGATCGTATAATAAACCATTTAAATGCACGAATATAGCATTTATTTTTACATTGAATTAAGCAGGCATTATCCAGCTATGACATATCCAAAAACTAAGTCTGAATCTCCTTTATTTTTCGCAATAGAGCTGTTTACGCACACCCTCCTTTTGACGGATTTAGAAAAAAATCACCAACCCATTGTTTCGCGAACCTTATGTACTATCCCCCACGTGTATAAAACTACATAACTTGACTTGTAGTGGGTCTACATACACAATCTTGGTATCATTGGAAAGAAGAAGAATCCTGCTATACGACCATCTGCAAAATAAACAGTTTAAACAATCATACGCTAAGTAGTACCCCTTCGAATATGACCAAAATGCGATCGTGTAAGTGACTACTTAAATGCAGGAAAATATATTAATTTTTTATATTAAATTAAACATAATTTATCCAACTATAACATATCCAAAAACTAAGTTTTAATCTCCTTCATTTTTCGCAATAAAGCCGTTTGCGCACACCCTCCTTTTGACGGTTTTCGAAAGAAATCGCCAACCCATTGTTTCGCGAACCTTGTGTACTCTCCCCCACGAGTATAAAACTACATAACTTGACTTGTAGTGGGTCTACAAACACAATCTTGGCATCATTGGAAAGAAGAAGAGTCCTCCTCTACGAGTATATACAAAGTAAACCTTTAAATTAATCATTGGCTTAGTAATACACCTCTTAATATGACCAAAAAGCGATCGTGTAACTAACTGCTTAAATGCAGGAAAATATATTAATTTTTTATATTAAATTAAACATAATTTATCCAACTATAACATATCCAAAAACTAAGTTTTAATCTCCTTTATTTTTCGCAAGAGAGCCGTTTGCGCACACCCTCCTTTTGACGGTTTTCGAAAGAAATCGCCAACCCATTGTTTCGCGAACCTTGTGTACTCTCCCCCACGAGTATAAAACTACATAACTTGACTTGTAGTGGGTCTACAAACACAATCTTGGCATCATTGAAAAGAAGAAGAATCCTGCTATACGATTATCTACGAGGTAAACAGTTCAAATAATCATACGCTGAGTAGTACCCCTTCGAATATGACCAAAATGCGATCGTGTAAGTGACTACTTAAATGCAGGAAAATATATTAATTTTTTATATTAAATTAAACATAATTTATCCAACTATAACATATCCAAAAACTAAGTTTTAATCTCCTTCATTTTTCGCAATAAAGCCGTTTACGCACACCCTCCTTTTGACGGTTTTCGAAAGAAATCGCCAACCCATTGTTTCGCGAACCTTATGTACTCTCCCCCACGAGGAATAAAACCACATGAACTTGACTTGTAGTGGGTCTACATACACAATCTTGGTATCATTGGAAAGAAGAAGAATCCTGCTATACGACCATCTACAAAGTAAACAGTTCAAATAATCATACGCTGAGTAGTACCCCTTCGAATATGACCAAAATGCGATCGTGTAAGTAGCTACTTAAATGCAGGAAAATAGAATTAATTTTTATATTGAAATAAAGATAATTTATTCATTTATAACATATTCAAAATGTAATCCTTAATCTCCTTTACTTTTCGCAATAGAGCTGTTTACGCACACCCTCCTTTTGACGGTTTTCGAGAGAAATCGCCAACCCATTGTTTCGCGAACCTTGTGTACTCTCCCCCGCGAGTATAAAACTACATAACTTGACTTGTGGTAGGTTTACAAACACAATCTTGGCATCATTGGAAAGAAGAAGAGTCCTGCTCTACGAGTATATACAAAGTTAACCTTTAAATTAATCATTGGCTTAGTAATACACCTCTCAATATGACCAAAAAGCGATCGTGTAACTAACTACTTAACTAACAAAAAAAACATTTATTTTTTATACTAAAATAAAGATAATTTATCCAGCTATAACATATCCAAAAATTAAGTTTTAATCTCCTTTATTTTTCGCAATAGAGCCGTTTACGCACACCCTCCTTTTGACGGTTTTCGAAAGAAATCGTCAACCCATTGTTTCGCGAACCTTGTGTACTCTCCCCCACGAGTATAAAACTACATAACTCGACCTGTAGTTGGTCTACAAACACAATCTTGGCATCATTGGAAAGAAGAAGAGTCCTGCTATACGACCATCTACAAAGTAAACAGTTCAAATAATCATACGCTGAGTAGTACCCCTTCGAATATGACCAAAATGCGATCGTGTAAGTAGCTACTTAAATGCAGGAAAATAGAATTAATTTTTATATTGAAATAAAGATAATTTATTCATTTATAACATATTCCAAATTTAAGTCTTAATCTCCTTTACTTTTCGCAATAGAGCTGTTTACGCACACCCTCCTTTTGACGGTTTTCGAAAGAAATCGCCAACCCATTGTTTCGCGAACCTTGTGTACTCTCCCCCGCGAGTATAAAACTACATAACTTGACTTGTGGTAGGTCTACAAACACAATCTTGGTATCATTGGAAAGAAGAAGAGTCCTGCTCTACGAGTATATACAAAGTTAACCTTTAAATTAATCATTGGCTTAGTAATACACCTCTCAATATGACCAAAAAGCGATCGTGTAACTAACTACTTAAATAACGAAAAAAACATTTATTTTTTTTATACTAAATTAAAGATAATTTATCCAGCTACAACATATCCAAAAACTAAGTTTTAATCTCCTTTATTTTTCGCAATAGAGCCGTTTACGCACACCCTCCTTTTGACGGTTTTCGAAAGAAATCGCCAACCCATTGTTTCGCGAACCTTGTGTACTCTCCCCCGCGAGTATAAAACTACATACCTCGACCTGTAGTGGGTCTACAAACACAATCTTGGTATCATAGGAAAGAAGAAGAATCCTGCTATACGACTATCTACAAAGTAAACCTTTATATTAATCATTCGCTTAGTAATACACCTCTCAATATGACCAAAAAGCGATCGTGTAACTAACTACTTAAATAAAGGAAAATATATTTAAGTTTTATATTAAATTAAACATAATTTATCCAGCTATAACATATCCAAAAACTAAGTTTTAATCTTCTTTATTTTTCGCAATAGAGCTTTTTACGCACACCCTCCTTTTGACGGTTTTCGAAAGAAATCGCCAACCCATTGTTTCGCGAACCTTGTGTACTCTCCCCCACGAGTATAAAACTACATAACTTGACTTGTAGTAGGTCTACAAACACAATCTTGGCATCATTGAAAAGAAGAAGAGTCCTGCTATCAGACCATCTACAAAGTAAACCTTTAAATTAATCATTCGCTTAGTAATACACCTCTCAATATGACCAAAATGCGATCGTGTAAGTAACTACTTAAATAAAGGAAAATATAATTATTTTTTTAATTAAATTAAACATAATTTATCCAGCTATAACATATCCAAAAACTAAGTCTTAATCTCCTTTATTTTTCGCAATAGAGCCTTTTTACGCACACCCTCCTTTTGACGGTTTTCGAAAGAAATCGCCAACCCATTGTTTCGCGAACCTTGTGTACTCTCCCCCGCGAGTATAAAACTACATAACTTGACGTGTAGTGGGTCTACAAACACAATCTTGGCATCATTGGAAAGAAGAAGATTCCTGCTATACGAATATATACAAAGTAAACCTTTAAATTAATCATTGGCTTAGTAATACACCTCTTAATATGACCAAAAAGCGATCGTGTAACTAACTGCTTAAATGCAGGAAAATATATTAATTTTTTATATTAAATTAAACATAATTTATCCAACTATAACATATCCAAAAACTAAGTTTTAATCTCCTTTATTTTTCGCAAGAGAGCCGTTTGCGCACACCCTCCTTTTGACGGTTTTCGAAAGAAATCGCCAACCCATTGTTTCGCGAACCTTGTGTACTCTCCCCCACGAGTATAAAACTACATAACTCGACCTGTAGTGGGTCTACAAACACAATCTTGGCATCATTGGAAAGAAGAAGAATCCTGCTATACGATTATTTACGAAGTAAACAGTTCAAATAATCATACGCTGAGTAGTACCCCTTCGAATATGACCAAAATGCGATCGTGTAAGTAACTACTTAAATGCAGGAAAATAGAATTAATTTTTATATTGAAATAAAGATAATTTATTCATTTATAACATATTTAAAATTTAAGTTTTAATCTCCTTTACTTTTTGCAATAGAGCTGTTTACGCACACCCTCCTTTTGACGGTTTTCGAAAGTAATCGCTAACCCATTGTTTCGCGAACCTTGTGTACTCTCCCCCGCGAGTATAAAACTACATAACTTGACTTGTAGTGGGTCTACAAACACAATCTTGGCATCATTGGAAAGAAGAAGAATCCTGCTATACGACTATCTATAAAGTAAACCTTTAAATTAATCATTGGCTTAGTAATACACCTCTCAATATGACCAAAAAGCGATCGTGTAACTAACTACTTAAATGCAAGAAAATATATTTAATTTTTATATTAAATTAAACATAATTTATCCAGCTATAACACATCCAAAAACTAAGTTTTAATCTCCTTTATTTTTCGCAATAGAGCTTTTTACGCACACCCTCCTTTTGACGGTTTTCGAAAGTAATCGCTAACCCATTGTTTCGCGAACCTTGTGTACTCTCCCCCGCGAGTATAAAACTACATAACTTGACTTGTAGTGGGTCTACAAACACAATCTTGGCATCATTGGAAAGAAGAAGAATCCTGCTATACGACTATCTATAAAGTAAACCTTTAAATTAATCATTGGCTTAGTAATACACCTCTCAATATGACCAAAAAGCGATCGTGTAACTAACTACTTAAATGCAAGAAAATATATTTAATTTTTATATTAAATTAAACATAATTTATCCAGCTATAACACATCCAAAAACTAAGTTTTAATCTCCTTTATTTTTCGCAATAGAGCTTTTTACGCACACCCTCCTTTTGACGGTTTTCGAAAGAAATCGCCAACCCATTGTTTCGCGAACCTTGTGTACTCTCCCCCGCGAGTATAAAACTACATAACTTGACTTGTAGTGGGTCTACAAACACAATCTTGGCATCATTGGAAAGAAGAAGAATCCTGCTATACGACTATCTACAAAGTAAACCTTTATATTAATCATTCGCTTAGTAATACACCTCTCAATATGACCAAAAAGCGATCGTGTAACTAACTACTTAAATAAAGGAAAATATATTTAAGTTTTATATTAAATTAAACATAATTTATCCAGCTATAACATATCCAAAAACTAAGTTTTAATCTCCTTTATTTTTCGCAATAGAGCTTTTTACGCACACCCTCCTTTTGACGGTTTTCGAAAGAAATCGCCAACCCATTGTTTCGCGAACCTTATGTACTATCCCCCACGTGTATAAAACTACATAACTCGACCTGTAGTGGGTCTACAAACACAATCTTGGCATCATTGGAAAGAAGAAGAATCCTGCTATACGACTATCTACAAAGTAAACCTTTATATTAATCATTCGCTTAGTAATACACCTCTCAATATGACCAAAAAGCGATCGTGTAACTAACTACTTAAATAAAGGAAAATATGTTTAAGTTTTAAATTAAATTAAACATAATTTATCCAGCTATACCATATCCAAAAATTAAGTTTTAATCTCCTTTATTTTTCGCAATAGAGCTTTTTACGCACACCCTCCTTTTGACGGTTTTCGAAAGAAATCGCCAACCCATTGTTTCGCGAACCTTGTGTACTCTCCCCCACGAGTATAAAACTACATAACTTGACTTGTAGTAGGTCTACAAACACAATCTTGGCATCATTGAAAAGAAGAAGAGTCCTGCTATCAGACCATCTACAAAGTAAACCTTTAAATTAATCATTCGCTTAGTAATACACCTCTCAATATGACCAAAATGCGATCGTGTAAGTAACTACTTAAATAAAGGAAAATATATTTATTTTTTATATTAAATTAAACATAATTTATCCAGCTATAACATATCCAAAAACTAAGTCTTAATCTCCTTTATTTTTCGCAATAGAGCTTTTTACGCACACCCTCCTTTTGACGGCTTTCGAAAGAAATCGCCAACCCATTGTTTCGCGAACCTTGTGTACTCTCCCCCGCGAGTATAAAACTACATAACTCGACCTGTAGTGGGTCTACAAACACAATCTTGGCATCATTGGAAAGAAGAAGAATCCTGCTATACGACTATCTACAAAGTAAACCTTTATATTAATCATTCGCTTTGTAATACACCTCTCAATATGACCAAAAAGCGATCGTGTAACTAACTACTTAAATGCAGGAAAATATATTTAAGTTTTATATTAAATTAAACATAATTTATCCAGCTATAACATATCCAAAAATTAAGTTTTAATCTCCTTTATTTTTCGCAATAGAGCTTTTTACGCACACCCTCCTTTTGACGGTTTTCGAAAGAAATCGCCAACCCATTCTTTCGCGAACCTTATGTACTATCCCCCACGTGTATAAAACTACATAACTTGACTTGTAGTGGGTCTACATACACAATCTTGGTATCATTGGAAAGAAGAAGAATCCTGCTATACGACCATCTACAAAGTAAACAGTTCAAATAATCATATGCAGAGTAGTGCCCCTTCAAATATGACCAAAATGCGATCGTGTAAGTAACTACTTAAATGCAAGAAAATATAATTTATTTTTATATTGAAATAAAGATAATTTATTCATTTATACCATATCAAAAAATTAAGGATTAATCTCCTTTACTTTTCGCAATAGAGCCGTTCACGCACACCCTCCTTTTGGCGGTTTTCGAAAGAAATCGCCAACCCATTGTTTCGCGAACCTTGTGTACTCTCCCCCGCGAGTATAAAACTACATAACTCGATCTGTAGTGGGTCTACAAACACAATCTTGGCATCATTGGAAAGAAGAAGAATCCTGCTATACGACTATCTACAAAGTAGACCTTTATATTAGTCATTCGCTTAGTAATACACCTCTTAATATGACCAAAAAGCGATCGTGTAACTAACTACTTAAATAAAGGAAAATATATTTATTTTTTATATTAAATTAAAGATAATTTATCCAGCTATAACATATCCAAAAATTAAGTTTTAATCTGCTTTATTTTTAGCAATAGAGCCGTTTACGCACACCCTCCTTTTGACGGTTTTCGAAAGAAATCGCCAACCCATTGTTTCGCGAACCTTGTGTACTCTCCCCCGCGAGTATAAAACTACATAACTCGACCTGTAGTAGGTCTACAAACACAATCTTGGTATCATTGGAAAGAAGAAGAATCCTGCTATACGACTATCTACAAAGTAAACCTTTATATTAATCATTGGCTTAGTAATACACCTCTCAATATGACCAAAAAGCGATCGTGTAACTAACTACTTAAATAAAGGAAAATATATTTAAGTTTTAAATTAAATTAAACATAATTTATCCAGCTATACCATATCCAAAAATTAAGTTTTAATCTCCTTTATTTTTCGCAATAGAGCTTTTTACGCACACCCTCCTTTTGACGGTTTTCGAAAGAAATCGCCAACCCATTGTTTCGCGAACCTTGTGTACTCTCCCCCACGAGTATAAAACTACATAACTTGACTTGTGGTAGGTCTACAAACACAATCTTGGCATCATTGAAAAGAAGAAGAGTCCTGCTATCAGACCATCTACAAAGTAAACCTTTAAATTAATCATTCGCTTAGTAATACACCTCTCAATATGACCAAAAAGCGATCGTGTAACTAACTACTTAAATGCAGGAAAATATACTTTAAGTCTTTATATTAAATTAAACATAATTTATCCAGCTATAACATATCCAAAAATTAAGTCTTAATCTACTTTATTTTTCGGCAATAGAGCTGTTTACGCACACCCTCCTTTTGACGGTTTTCGAAAGAAATCGCCAACCCATTGTTTCGCGAACCTTGTGTACTCTCCCCCGCGAGTATAAAATTACATAACTTGACTTATAGTGGGTCTACAAACACAATCTTGGTATCATTGGAAAGAAGAAGAATCCTGCTATACGACCATCTACAAAATAAACAGTTTAAATAATCATACGCTGAGTAGCACCCCCCTCGAATATGACCAAAATGCGATCGTGTAAGTAACTACTTAAATGCAGGAAAATAGAATTAATTTTTATATTGAAATAAAGATAATTTATTCATTTATAACATATTTAAAATTTAAGTTTTAATCTCCTTTATTTTTAAACCTAAAGCGCAACCAGCCCCAGTAATTGGTTTTACGGTAGGCCGTAAAGCAGTGGTTCCTAACCTGTGGTTCTTTCCAGGTGGTACGCGAGTAGATTCTGTAATTTTTTTTCAACCGAAAGAAGTTATTAGTTCAGGTGGGGTTGATTTAGAGTTTTTTGAAGCTGTCGTCGTAGTAAGGTACGTCTTTTATTCCTACCACTGTGACGTCATGGAATGTTTAGGTTAGATGCGGGCGGCGCGAGCGATGTATTGTACTGGGAACACGCAGCGAGTTAGCCTAACTTGGTGGGTTGTTCAAGGGAGGTTTGGAACTGGATTGGGGAAAACTAATCGGATGCATGACAGATGGGGCTCCGTCTAGCCCATGTGAAAGCTGTGTCACCAAACGTCATCGGTGTTCACTGTTTCATACACATTTTCGCCCTTAGCGCTAGGGTATTCCCATCGAATTTGTTATCGTGCTTGGACCGAATTATTGAAATGGTTAATTTCGTCAAAACGTCAGCTTTAAATTCTCGGCTGTTTAAGCTGATTTGTGAAAATCCATCGGCTCTGATCACACTGGGCTTCTCTATCACACAGAGGCGCAATGGCTCTCCAGGGGGAATACAACAATAAGGCGTTTTTTTTAATTGAGGGATGAACTACTTGTATTTTTAAGGGAGAAGGATCACGATTTTCGAAAAGATCTGGAGGACGAGGAATTTATCATAACATTGGATTACTTGTCAGACATTTTCGAAGCCAACAACCGCTTAAATCTGTCATTTCAAAGACAAAACTGCACTGTAGTAGAGTTTGTTTCAAAACTGGGGGCGTTTGTCCTGAAGTTGGATATCTGAAAAAAACGTGGAGAGCAAGCAATACGGAATGTTTAAATCCTTGACAACCCTTGACAGCGCGCCTAATGATGAAGTTTTCCGTGAATTCATTGATCACCTCTCACTGCTCAATGCTCAGCTGAGGCATTACTTCCCGGATGTGACAAGTTGTGCCTACATGACCGATCCATTCTATGTTGATCCAGTCGAACTGCCTGTCGGGACTGGGGAGCAAGAGGAGCTCATAGATATCCAGGCTGACCAGGCAGAAAAGACGAAACACAAAGATTGTTCTCCAATAAACTTCTGGCTTAGCATGGCCTCCTCGTACTCGACGCCAGCTTCTCACGCTATTCCCCAGCTGCCAATGTTCCCTTATACGTTGAAGTGCGAGCAATTCTCATCCCTGATGACTATCAAGTCGAAGAAACGAAACCGACTTGTTGCGCTCATGCATGACTTTCGATGCGCTGTGAGCAAACGTATGCCACGCATCGACCAGCTAGGTGGTACGCTAGCACTGCATAAAACCTCTAAATGGTACGTGAGTGGAAAAAGGTTGGGAACCACTGCCGTAAAGAGTCCGCCTTGAAGAACCCTAGGAACTCCCTAACACAAATAACCTATGTGGTACAGGTCCGAAACTGATTGCCAGCTAGTAGGTTGTGTCCTTGGACGAGGCACCCATTGTGATATTTCTATATGGGTTTTCTTATTAAGGGAAAAACATCAATATCCAAAAACAGCCCGACCGATTAACTTTGGTGGGTTAGTGTGTCACCTTTCATCCGAAGGGTTGCAGCTTCGAATTCATCATTTGCTAGTAGGCTGTTCCTGGGCAAGGAACTTAACAGACCTTGCCTGAACCCCGTAAAATAATAGGCCCCACCAAACTAAAGAAACGTATTATTCATACACAACACACTTTATAGTCCCGATAACCCGACGGTGGGCGCTAGAGGTGATCTGACGGTTGTACGTGTAATACCGTCCTTTGAGTTGGTACGGTCGTGTGGCCAAATGGTTAACGCGACCGATACATATACCGATACATATACCGATTCTTATACAAAAACGGTCCTTGTGAATAGCCCATCATGGGTTCGGAACTTAATAAAAAAAAATCAGTAAAAATGTCCTTTTAATTACGGTGATAAACATGAATATACCATACTAAAATATTCTATCCAAAAACACTCAATCTCTCTTTAAAATGGGTTGCCCTGAAAAGGGCAGTTTAAAATGGGTTGCCCTGAAAAGGGCAGTTTAAAATGGGTTGCCCTGAAAAGGGCAGTTTTAAATGGGTTGCCCTAAAAAGGGCAGTTTATGTTCAGGGGGTGGCGTTTCATACACGGTATGTTTCAGCGATGGCCTTTACCATTGCAGAAAAGTGCTCTTTTTTATCTAATCTCCTTCTCCATAAAAACTCATCAAGGTAGGAAGGGACGTACGCTCGATGAGCTCCATTCATTTTTACAAAACGGCTCTTGCACTGCCGCCACAGGTTTTCAATATGGTTCGTGTGAACCCCTGTGGCGGACACAAATTCACGCAAATGATTAACAGTGGCGTGAGTATAGCCCATTCCCAGGTCTGTAATGGAAAATTGTATATAACAGGAATGAGTTAATAATAAAGAAAAAAATAAACGCAAAGAGGCCATTTGTTTAAAACCAGCCGACTTTACGGTTCACGTGGTAATGCATGGACAAGTTACTTAGCTCTGAGTACTAATCCGTTAGCACAAAGTAAATATGATATGTTTTAAACTAACTTGGGATTCGGCTATAGGCTCGCCACTCATCCGAATGTATCTTAGTGCCCCTTGCGATGTTACTTTGTAGATAGTCGTATAGCAGGACTCTTCTTCTTTTCAATGATGCCAAGATTGTGTTTGTAGACCTACTACAAGTCAAGTTATGTAGTTTTATACTCGTGGGGGGGGGGGTACACAAGGTTCGCGAAACAATGGGTTGGCGATTTCTTTCGAAAACCGTCAAAAGGAGGGTGTGCGCAAACGGCTCTATTGCGAAAAATAAAGAAGATTAAAACTTAGTTTTTGGATATGTTATAGCTGGATAAATTATGTTTAATTTAATATAAAAATTAAATATATTTTCCTTTATTTAAGTAGTTAGTTACACGATCGCTTTTTGGTCATATTGAGAGGTGTATTACTAAGCGAATGATTAATTTAAAGGTTTACTTTATAGATAGTCGTATAGCAGGATTCTTCTTCTTTCCAATGATGCCAAGATTGTGTTTGTAGACCTACTACAAGTCAAGTTATGTAGTTTTATACTCGTGGGGGAGAGTACACAAGGTTCGCGAAACAATGGGTTGGCGATTTCTTTCGAAAACCGTCAAAAGGAGGGTGTGCGCAAACGGCTCTATTGCGAAAAGTAAAGGAGATTCAAACTTAGTTTTTGGATGTGTTATAGCTGGATAAATTATGTTTAATTCAATATAAAAATTAAATATATTTTTCTGCATTTAAGTAGTTAGTTACACGATCGCTTTTTGGTTATATTGAGAGGTGTATTACTAAGCGAATGATTAATTTAAAGGTTTACTTTATAGATAGTCGTATAGCAGGACTCTTCTTCTTTTCAATGATGCCAAGATTGTGTTTGTAGACCTACTACAAGTCAAGTTATGTAGTTTTATACTCGTGGGGGAGAGTACACAAGGTTCGCGAAACAATGGGTTGGCGATTTCTTTCGAAAACCGTCAAAAGGAGGGTGTGCGCAAACGGCTCTATTGAGAAAAGTAAAGGAGATTAAAACTTAGTTTTTGGATGTGTTATAGCTGGATAAATTATGTTTAATTCAATATAAAAATTAAATATATTTTTCTACATTTAAGTAGTTAGTTACACGATCGCTTTTTGGTTATATTGAGAGGTGTATTACTAAGCGAATGATTAATTTAAAGGTTTACTTTGTAGATAGTCGTATAGCAAGATTCTTTTTCTTTCCAATGATACCAAGATTGTGTTTGTAGACCAACTACAAGTCAAGTTATGTAGTTTTATACTCGCGGGGGAGAGTACACAAGGTTCGCGAAACAATGGGTTGGCGATTTCTTTCGAAAACCGTCAAAAGGAGGGTGTGCGTAAACAGCTCTATTGCGAAAAGTAAGGGAGATTAAGACTTAAATTTGGAATATGTTATAAATGAATAAATTATCTTTATTTCAATATAAAAAATAAGTATATTTTCCTTTATTTAAGTAGTTAGTTACACGATCGCTTTTTGGTCATATTGAGAGGTGTATTACTAAGCGAATGATTAATTTAAATGTTTACTTTGTAGATAGTCGTATAGCAGGATTCTTCTTCTTTCCAATGATACCAAGATTGTGTTTGTAGACCCACTACATGTCAAGTTATGTAGTTTTATACTCGCGGGGGAGAGTACACAAGGTTCGCGAAATAATGGGTTGGCGATTTCTTTCGAAAACCGTCAAAAGGAGGGTGTGCGTAAACGGCTCTATTGCGAAAAATAAAGGAGATTAAAACTTAGTTTTTGTATATGTTATAGCTGGATAAATTATGTTTAATTTAATATAAAAAATAAATATATTTTCTTTTATTTAAGTAGTTAGTTACACGATCGCTTTTTGGTCATATTGAGAGGTGTATTACTAAGCGAATGATTAATTTAAAGGTTTACTTTGTAGATAGTCTTATAGCAGGATTCTTCTTCTTTCCAATGATGCCAAGATTGTGTTTGTAGACCCACTACAGATCGAGTTATGTAGTTTTATACTCGCGGGGGAGAGTACACAAGGTTCGCGAAACAATGGGTTGGCGATTTCTTTCGAAAACCGTCAAAAGGAGGGTGTGCGTGAACGGCTCTATTGCGAAAAGTAAAGGAGATTAAGACTTAAATTTTAAATATGTTATAAATGAATAAATTATCTTTATTTCAATATAAAAATAATTTATATTTTCCTGCATTTAAGTAGTTACTTACACGATCGCATTTTGGTCATATTTGAAGGGGCACTACTCTGCATATGATTATTTAAACTGTTTATTTTGTAGATGGTCGTGTAGCAAGATTCTTCCCCTTTCCAATGATACCAAGATTGTGTATGTAGACCCACTACAAGTCAAGTTATGTAGTTTTATACACGTGGGGGAGAGTACACAAGGTTCGCGAAACAATGGGTTGGCGATTGAATTCCAAAACCGTCAAAAGGAGGGTGTGCGTAAACGGCTCTATTGCTAAAAGTAAAGGAGATAAAAACTTAATTTTTGGA
>CH002300.1:1608682-1638698 GCA_000149265.1 Ciona savignyi
CCCGAGGTTTGGAACTGGATTGGGGAAAACTAATCGGATGCATGACAGATGGGGCTCCGTCTAGCCCATGTGAAAGCTGTGTCACCAAACGTCATCGGTGTTCACTGTTTCATACACATTTTCGCCCTTAGCGCTAGGGTATTCCCATCGAATTTGTTATCGTGCTTGGACCGAATTATTGAAATGGTTAATTTCGTCAAAACGTCAGCTTTAAATTCTCGGCTGTTTAAGCTGATTTGTGAAAATCTCGGCTCTGATCACACTGGGCTTCTCTATCACACAGAGGCGCAATGGCTCTCCAGGGGGAATACAACAATAAGGCGTTTTTTAATTAAGGGATGAACTACTTGTATTTTTAAGGGAGAAGGATCACGATTTTCGAAAAGATCTGGAGGACGAGGAATTTATCATAACATTGGATTACTTGTCAGACATTTTCGAAGCCAACAACCGCTTAAATCTGTCATTTCAAAGACAAAACTGCACTGTAGTAGAGTTTGTTTCAAAACTGGGGGCGTTTGTCCTGAAGTTGGATATCTGAAAAAAACGTGAAGAGCAAGCAATACGGAATGTTTAAATCCTTGACAACCCTTGACAGCGCACCTAATGATGTCGTTTTCCGTGAATTCATTGATCACCTCTCACTGCTCAATGCTGAGCTGAGGCATTACTTCCCGGATGTGACAAGTTGTGCCTACATGACCGATCCATTCTATGTTGATCCAGTCGAACTGTCTGTCGGGACTGGGGAGCAAGAGGAGATATCCAGGCTGGCCAGGCAGCAAAGACAAAACACAAAGATTGTTCTCCAATAAACTTCTGGCTTAGCATGGCCTCCTCGTACTCGACGCCAGCTTCTCACGCTATTCCCCAGCTGCCAATGTTCCCTTATACGTGGAAGTGCGAGCAATTCTCATCCCTGATGACTATCAAGTCGAAGAAACGAAACCGACTTGTTGCGCTCGGTAGAACAGATCTGTGAAAGTACAATTCTATGTTAGTGTTTTCGTCACATGCCAGTATATGGACACTGCAGGACAAGTTTGTGTTAACTTACTTCACGCAGGAATCCGCACCAATCAAGCACCGTCTTGTTGGAGAGTTTAAGGTCGGAAGCAATGACATCCATCGTCATGCAGTCTCTTGACCAGTAGTATATCAAGGATATACAACTGATCAAACTCAGATTGCTCTTTTCAAAAAACGAATAGGCTACTTTCGAATGCTCGAAGTTGTCCGACAACTCTAAAATATTAAACAGTGATAACAAATTGCATTTTTAGTCCGAATATTTACTACAGTCAGCTGTGCTTCAATAAAGTTTTTAGATTGCAAAAAAATTTTAACAAAACAACGTTTTAGGGTAATATAAAGACTTATTTTATTCTCGTGAAATGCATAACACAGAACAATAACGACAAGGCCAATTGTCCGATTACCTCAACTAAGTCAGTGTGTTGTATCAGATTTGGACATTTTTCATAACTTAAAACGTAAGCTACAGCACGGAGATGGTTACGATCCTACAACTTAACGACTATCTACTGAGCGATCAAGCTCCTACTGTCTACTACATCCCTAATTTTTAACTTACAAACATTCCCTAGTTATAGTTTTATTTGTGGTTATTTAACTTTATGGTAATTACATTTAACGAAGTTTACCCTTATGGTAACTGCTTACCCTTCCCTTGCACCTCCATGCAACGCCATCCTTGGTGCTGCTCTGCCGCATTTCTACCATATTTTCACCGCAGCTATGGCAAATCCTTGTCCGAGACAAAAGACCGTAACTGCGTAGCCATTCTATGACACTCGCCGTATCCTTAATCGCCCCCGATGTGGCAAATTCGAAGAAAGATATAGCTGGATAAATTATGTTTAATTTAATATAAAAAATAAATATATATATATTTTTTTAAGTAGTTACTTACACGATCGCATTTTGGTCATATTTGAAGGGGCACTACTCTGCATATGATTATATAAACTGTTTATTTTGTAGATGGTCGTGTAGCAAGATTCTTCCCCTTTCCAATGATACCAAGATTGTGTATGTAGACCCACTACAAGTCAAGTTATGTAGTTTTATACACGTGGGGGGAGAGTACATAAGGTTCGCGAAACAATGGGTTGGCGATTACTTTCGAAAACCGTCAAAAGGAGGGTGTGCGTAAACGGCTCTATTGCGAAAAGTAAAGGAGATTAAAACTTAATTTTTGGATATGTTATAGCTGGATAAATTATGTTTAATTTAATATAAAAAATTAATATATTTTCCTTTATTTAAGTAGTTAGTTACACGATCGCTTTTTGGTCATATTGAGAGGTGTATTACTAAGCAAATGATTAATTTAAAGGTTTACTTTGTAGAGAGTCGTATAGCAGGATTCTTCTTCTTTCCAATGATGCCAAGATTGTGTTTGTAGACCTACTACAAGTCAAGTTATGTAGTTTTATTCTCGCGGGGGAGAGTACATAAGGTTCGCGAAACAATGGGTTGGCGATTACTTTCGAAAACCGTCAAAAGGAGGGTGTGCGTAAACAGCTCTATTGCGAAAAGTAAAGGAGATTAAGACTTAAATTTGGAATATGTTATAAATGAATAAATTATCTTTATTTCAATATAAAAAATTAGTATATTTTCCTTTATTTAAGTAGTTAGTTACACGATCGCTTTTTGGTCATATTGAGAGGTGTATTACTAAGCGAATGATTAATTTAAATGTTTACTTTGTAGATAGTCGTATAGCAGGATTCTTCTTCTTTCCAATGATACCAAGATTGTGTATGTAGACCCACTACAAGTCAAGTTATGTAGTTTTATACACGTGGGGGAGAGTACACAAGGTTCGCGAAACAATGGGTTGGCGATTTCTTTCGAAAACCGTCAAAAGGAGGGTGTGCGTAAACGGCTCTATTGCGAAAAGTAAAGGAGATTAAGACTTAAATTTGGAATATGTTATAAATGAATAAATTATCTTTATTTCAATATAAAAAATTAATATATTTTCCTTTATTTAAGTAGTTAGTTACACGATCGCTTTTTGGTCATATTGAGAGATGTATTACTAAGCAAATGATTAATTTAAAGGTTTACTTTGTAGATAGTCGTATAGCAGGATTCTTCTTCTTTCCAATGATACCAAGATTGTGTATGTAGACCCACTACATGTCCAGTTATGTAGTTTTATACTCGCGGGGGAGAGTACATAAGGTTCGCGAAACAATGGGTTGGCGATTTCTTTCGAAAACCGTCAAAAGGAGGGTGTGCGTAAAAAGCTCTATTGCGAAAAATAAAGGAGATTAAGACTTAAATTTTAAATATGTTATAAATGAATAAATTATCTTTATTTCAATATAAAAATAAATTATATTTTCCTGCATTTAAGTAGTTACTTACACGATCGCATTTTGGTCATATTTGAAGGGGCACTACTCTGCATATAATTATTTAAACTGTTTATTTTGTAGATGGTCGTGTAGCAAGATTCTTCCCCTTTCCAATGATACCAAGATTGTGTATGTAGACCCACTACAAGTCAAGTTATGTAGTTTTATACACGTGGGGGAGAGTACACAAGGTTCGCGAAACAATGGGTTGGCGATTTCTTTCGAAAACCGTCAAAAGGAGGGTGTGCGTAAACGGCTTTATTGCTAAAAGTAAAGGGGATTAAAACTTAGTTTTTGGATATGTTATAGCTGGATAAATTATGTTTAATTTAATATAAAAAATTAATATGTTTTCCTTTATTTAAGTAGTTAGTTACACGATCGCTTTTTGGTCATATTGAGAGGTGTATTACTAAGCAAATGATTAATTTAAAGGTTTACTTTGTAGATAGTCGTAGAGCAGGACTCTTCTTCTTTCCAATGATGCCAAAATTGTGTTTGTAGACCCACTACATGTCCAGTTATGTAGTTTTATACTCGCGGGGGAGAGTACATAAGGTTCGCGAAACAATGGGTTGGCGATTACTTTCGAAAACCGTCAAAAGGAGGGTGTGCGTAAACAGCTCTATTGCGAAAAGTAAAGGAGATTAAGACTTAAATTTGAAATATGTTATAAATGAATAAATTATCTTTATTTCAATATAAAAAATAAGTATATTTTCCTTTATTTAAGTAGTTAGTTACACGATCGCTTTTTGGTCATATTGAGAGGTGTATTACTAAGCGAATGATTAATTTAAATGTTTACTTTGTAGATAGTCGTATAGCAGGATTCTTCTTCTTTCCAATGATACCAAGATTGTGTTTGTAGACCCAGTACATGTCAAGTTATGTAGTTTTATACTCGCGGGGGAGAGTACACAAGGTTCGCGAAACAATGGGTTGGCGATTTATTTCGAAAACCGTCAAAAGGAGGGGTGTGCGTAAACTGCTCTATTGCGAAAAATAAAGGAGATTAAAACTTAGTTTTTGTATATGTTATAGCTGGATAAATTATGTTTAATTTAATATAAAAAATAAATATATTTTCCTTTATTTAAGTAGTTAGTTACACGATCGCTTTTTGGTCATATTGAGAGGTGTATTACTAAGCGAATGATTAATTTAAAGGTTTACTTTGTAGATAGTCTTATAGCAGGATTCTTCTTCTTTCCAATGATGCCAAGATTGTGTTTGTAGACCCACTACAGATCGAGTTATGTAGTTTTATACTCGCGGGGGAGAGTACACAAGGTTCGCGAAACAATGGGTTGACGATTTCTTTCGAAAACCGTCAAAAGGAGGGTGTGCGTGAACGGCTCTATTGCGAAAAGTAAAGGAGATTAAGACTTAAATTTTAAATATGTTATAAATGAATAAATTATCTTTATTTCAATATAAAAATAAATTATATTTTCCTGCATTTAAGTAGTTACTTACACGATCGCATTTTGGTCATATTTGAAGGGGCACTACTCTGCATATAATTATTTACACTGTTTATTTTGTGGATGGTCGTGTAGCAAGATTCTTCCCCTTTCCAATGATACCAAGATTGTGTATGTAGACCCACTACAAGTCAAGTTATGTAGTTTTATACACGTGGGGGAGAGTACACAAGGTTCGCGAAACAATGGGTTGGCGATTTCTTTCGAAAACCGTCAAAAGGAGGGTGTGCGTAAACGGCTTTATTTCTAAAAGTAAAGGAGATTAAAACTTAGTTTTTGGATATGTTATAGCTGGATAAATTATGTTCAATTTAATATAAAAAATAAATATATTTTCCTTTATTTATAGTAGTTAGTTACACGATCGCTTTTTGGTCATATTGAGAGGTGTATTACTAAGCGAATGATTAATTTAAATGTTTACTTTGTAGATAGTCGTATAGCAGGATTCTTCTTCTTTCCAATGATACCAAGATTGTGTATGTAGACCCACTACAAGTCAAGTTATGTAGTTTTATACACGTGGGGGATAGTACATAAGGTTCGCGAAACAATGGGTTGGCGATTTCTTTCGAAAACCGTCAAAAGGAGGGTGTGCGTAAAAAGCTCTATTGCGAAAAATAAAGGAGATTAAGACTTAGTTTTTGGATATGACATAGCTGGATAAAGCCTGCTTAATTCAATGTAAAAATAAATACTATATTCGTGCATTTAAATGGTTTATTATACGATCGCTTTTAGGTTATATTTGGAAGGGTAATACACAAAGCATGATGAGTATGGAGGTTTGCTTTGTGAATGGTCGTGTAGCAGGTTTCTTCTTCTTTCCAATGGTGCAAAAATTTTGTAATTAGCTCAACTACAAGCGGATTTATAGCGTTTTATATGAGCTCCGATACTGCTGGGTAGTGGTTTATTATAAAAGGTAAAACCCCGAAACGTCATTGCCTTTTTTCTCTTTCTCGTTTTTTCGCTTCAATCTGAGCTGTACGGAGCATCGTATACTAGCCCCCACTACTCTTGGCTGCAACGTTAAGTAATATCGTCTCCGCAAACGAACTGAGCTAACCAGGCCAAACACTTCGAAATTCCGGCGTCTAGCTAGGTAACGAAGCAGCTGTCTGTCTCATTAAAATATTAGATACAAATTATACAGAAACCTTCAGTTAACAATATTTGACTCTGAAGTCTGGTAGAAAAATGACCACCTTTCATTGTATATCGTATTTAAATTATAATTATGACGGCGAAAGCGATCAAATACAACTTACGACAATGTCATACCTTGAGCGTTCGTGACTGCACGCATCGATAACTTGGAGATATTTTGACGCGACAACCGCGATTATGACGTCGGTATGTTTCAACAGCGCTTGAGCGCCCACAAACGACGCCGTCGGCGGTACTTTGAAATTTATAGTTTTGTTAGAATGATATGATTCGGGTGTAGGGTAAACGTTTAAAAAAGAAGGTTAAAACAGAAGCTTCGGACACTTAAAATTGTCACAAAATACATGTATGTAAAAAATAATAACATATTCATACGTTAGCCTATCTAGGTCCGACCGGTTCGTCTTGTGGTTTAATGCGACGCCTTTCATCCGTAAGTTTGCAGGTTCGAAACTGGTCGCTAGTCGGTTGTGTCATTGCTCAAGGCACTTAACGAACATTCCCTGAACCTAGCTGATTAATGGGTTCCACCAAATTAAAGGAACGTTACAATTGTACAACCCACTGTAATAACTCCGCTAACCCTACGGTGGACGCGAGGTGATCTGACGAATGCCCGTGTGTTAAACCCCTTGGTTTTCACATTCACGGAGATAAACATGAATATCCTATCCTATTCTATCCTAGGCAAAAATAGCTGCATCTTTGGAGTAGACCTAGTTTTAAACCGAGATGGGGATCATCATCATCATCATGTTCTCTTTTAATAATGTATATGAATCGATTGCGCATACCACCCGACGGTACAATCATTTAAACAAATATTTTTAAGCCATTGTTGACTGACACCTTTTTTTGGTTTTATATAGAAACTCGGATAGGGGTTTTCCATAAATGGAAAAAATACCGGATCATACAATTCTACAATTACCATCCAATCAAAATGCTATATTTTTGTCGGTGTTTTTAACGTCATAAGCCACGTGTTTGGTTTGATAACAACATGACAAACGATGCATGAATGAATATTGCTGCCTGCCTTTGCTATACAAGTAAAAAATATATAAAGAGTTTCGTGTTACATTATTTTGCAGGTTAAATAAGCCTTTAGGATATGCATATTAAAGTCTTTAATACCGTTTTTTGTGTGTACGGTAACCCATGCATCTACCAGCAACTTCTGGTATATGCCTTACCATAGAACACAGACCGGTTTCTAACCATACTCCGAACGATTAGCTTGTTGGGTTAGTACATTGCTTTCAGCAAAAGGGTTGCAGTTTCTAAACTGGTCGCTAACTATTCGATTGTGTACTTGGACAAGGCACTTATCTGACATTGCCTAAACCCAGTAGATTGATGGGGTTTTCCAAAGTTGAAGGAGCGTCATATTCATACACAACACACTGCAATAGCTCTGGTAACTTGAGGATAGATACATGTGTTAACGTCTCTTGAGTTTTCCCATTTATTCAATAAACGTGAATATCCTATTCTATCCTATCTTACCCTTTTTGCTGCATTTAGATTTTCCGTTAGTCAATGGAAAAATTGTTTATAATTTTAGATTATAAAAATAAAATCAACAGCTTTAAATGTTCCTACTCGGTTACTGTAAGTGGTAAGAGGGTTGTTAGTCTGTAGGCACCTGGAAGGTTGTGGGATTGAAATCAGCTGTCACTAGATGGTTGTGTTTCTGGGCAGGCATGTATTAGAGGACATCGCCTGAATGCAGTGGATTACTTATACTGGAGTACTTTTGGTAATCCGACAGTGAATGTAAAAGTAATCTGATGATTGTCTGTGTGAAAACTTTTCTTGTATTTTTACATTCAACTGGTTAAAACATAAATATTACATTCTATACAAAATTTCATTAATTTGTATAAACGGTAGAATAGTTTAAAAAGAGATTTGTTTTGATGTTGTAATTTATTTTTTAATCTTAAAAGTATAATATTCTGTGTCTACTGGTACAATATTTTTAATTTATAGGTACTGCACAACCAATTATTTCGAAAGAAAATGATTTAACTTTAGTTGCAATTTTGTGCTAAAACAAGTGACTTTTTACTGATTTAAAAAATTCTTAAAAATGGCTGGTGTGAGAAAAAGAAACCCAGTTAAAGAGCAATCAACTTTGCCGATTCACTCTGCAAAGAAAACAAAAAAGAAATCAGCTGTGAATTTGCAAATGATTATTTTTCTAGTCATTGGTTTGAGTAAGTATTATGATTTGGAAAATAATTAAGTTTAGTGGTCTGAAATTGAAATAAAAATGTCCGTCCACTTTCAGACAAAGGATTAAAGGAATATTGTAAGCCGCGAGCTGGTTTGTTGCTTGGTTGTGTCCTTGTCGAGCCACTGAGTAAACGATGCTACAATTTGGTTACATAGCTAAGTGGGCTAGTGTGCTTGCCTTTCAGCTGAAAGGACCTAAACTGGAACTAGTCATTAGCTATAGTCAGTGTTGCTCTGGTCCAGGTACCTAGCGGATAACACCCAAACCCAGTAAATAATTTGGTTGTACTAAAATTAAATAAACTTAATAATCACATACCGCACACTGCAGTAGCTCTTGTTTTACAAACTGCTGTTTTTTGCAATATTTTTACAAATTCATTGACTATTTAATTTTAGTGGTTGGGAAGAATCGATTAACACAATAACAAATGCACAGCCAGTATTATAAGTGAATTATCAGGAGATTTATTTCCACAGTAATTGGACTACTTGTGGCATCCGTTTATGACTCATGGTGGCGATCCCGACGACTATTCACCCCACTTTCAACTGACAACCAGATTGAAAAAAATGATGCAAAATTCTGGGGAACATATAGACCACAGGTCAGGGTTAACTTTTAAGAATGAGAAAACGCCAGAAAATTGTTTGCTTGTTGTCTCAGTGTTTGACTGGTAGCATGTCAGACCATCAGTCGAAACTGGAACCAGTTTGAGGCTAATTGGTTGTGTATCTGGGTAAGGCATCTGAACCCAGTGGACTGATGAATTGTACTAAAACTTAAATAATGATTGTTAAATTAATGTACACGACACTACAGTAGCTTTAAAAACAATAATGATTGCTTCGTAACAGGGGGTTCAGTGGCATATTTTTGAACTCATTTTTAATAAAAGATTTTATGTTTGTTTGGGACACAGGTAATTAAAAAGGATTCATTGACACAAAAATGAATTCTGACTGATTGTTTTGTCTTTTTAATTCTGGATTATCAGACCTTTTCTGCTCTGCTATACTCATAATGATGCATGATATCATCCAGGTATACATGGGGATGAAGACTAAATCTCCACGGTCACTGGTTACCGGACTGATGTGGCTTAAACAACATGAGCGATACCAGAACGAACTCCCACTGAGACACACTTGTGAACATGGTATGTGGATGATCACTTATAGAAGTTCGCTCAGCTGCCAGAAGTCTGCTCTAGGACCGATTACTGGGTCTATTACAGTGAGGCTGCTCTTTATCCTAATTCTCAACCATATTTATATTTGTATGAATTACGCTTGATAAGCGCTCAACCCGTCAAATCTGTATTAAACGACACTATTAAACCTTTAAATCTGTGCAACACTATTAAATATTTATTTGTTTAAAAAAACAAATTTGATAATAATGCCATAGTTGTGTCCCAAGTGATTTACAAATAATTGCGTACACACTAGGAGATAAACCAACTGACTTTATATGAGTTTTTACCCAGGTGACAAGCTGTTACGGTACGGTTGGACAGCCCATGATGGAGAGAACTTTGGCATCCAAGACATGGTTGAACAAGGTTACATCATCCGGACTTCATTCGTGAAAAAGTCGGGTGGTCTACATGGGGGGGATTGGACTTGGAGAGTTACTGGAACTCAGGTGAGGTTCATATTGTACTAAGTCTCATAGATAAGTAGGTGTGTGTTGTTTGGTGTTCGCCCAACCAGTTTAAACACAATTGTGTCACTTAAGCCAAGGCATCTTTCAATTGTTAATGATCATGGCAAAGTTGTGTCGATCAAAAATCCATTGTAAGAAATCAAGAAAATATCAAATGTTAAACATGTAATATTTGCTCTGGCTACCTGACTGTTGGCCCCATTACGGTACGATAAATTCTTTGTGTATATCAAATTTGTAAAAATGTTATTTTAAGTTTTTATAATATATGTATGCATTCTGTAATTTTCTGAAAACACACAACTGTGTTTTAATTTATACTCAATATCACTGGGCTTGACTTTGAGCTAGATACCACTGGTTTTGGGCAAATTTTATTTAAAACTGCATAAGAACTGATTTAAAGCTCTCACCCACCCAATGTTTTTTTGACCATTGGGTTTTTCAGTTACGTCAGCCATCAGGTAACAAATTTTAGCAAAAAAAGCCAGGTTCTGACTAGCCAGGTTTGGTGTGTTCAGCCTAAGTCAAACCATCTTTAAATTTACTGACAGACGATGAATACATCAACCACCTTATCAGTATTCTTCTACGCTGCCACCGACCAACAAGGACAGCTGACACCCATGGTCCAGGATGGTAAGAATGGGAAGTATCTTTCACAAATCAATGGTGAGTTGCCTAAGAAATGCAGGAGAACAATGCTGATATCGTATCAGACACATTAGCTGAAACTTAAAAGATGAATTGTCTTTATGTTTGCTGTTTGCTTTTTTGATGTGCCTAACTATTTTAATAAAAAAGGGAAATAATAAGCTGTGAGCAGTTAATTTAAAAAATATTTTGAGTTTTTGAAAACATGTTACTATTAAGATAACTAAACTCTGTAAGATTGCGCTCTTATAGGGTTATTTGTAATTGACAAGTAATAAAGATTTCGTGCCAATGCCACTGATGATAAGGTGGGCTTAAGACCATCAGAAGTTGTTTAGTACGATCTAATAGGTTTTTACACAGTATTATACAAAGTTAATCCGTTTGGTATGACTGCTGTGAGCAAGCTTTCACACAGAGCTGCCGGACTAATGTACAAACAATTTCAGGTGAAACAGAGGAACTCGGAAAATTCTCCATCAAATTTCCATCCGAGAACACTGGGGTGAAAACTCGCTACCACTGGGTGGCTGCAAGAGCAGAGGGGCTGCACAAGATAAAAGACGCAGCACTGCGAAAGATGCAAGCCGCCATCGAGAAAGTAAACAACCGAGAAAAAGTGATCTACTTCCTTGGGGATTCCCCAAATAAAAGTGACCCTCCGGGGACGACATCAGATGTGCTGTTCCACCAGGTGGGGTTGGTTGTTTGAAAGAACTTTATCTTTTAAATTATGTTTTTACTTTTAATATAACTAAGCTACGTTTATGTATTTATACATTGCTGCCACATGCTGATCAAGTTTCTGGAACTTTTGAGTCTGATTTAAAATGTCGCTTTCTGTGTTTAGTAAACTGTTGTTTTAATTACAAATATGTTTTTACACCGGGTCTGGGTAACCATTGTGTGATAGAAATTATTTAACTGACAATTTACTGGCTAGGAACAGAGTTTATTTACAGACACTTGACTGCCAATTTAGAGTAGTAATTCTATGGTTAATGTTTCCATTTTTAATGAAAGTTACTAACTTTTTATGCATGTCAGTTTTGAGGTGAATTATATTAGATTATTTCAAGTTTTTGTGCAAAAATTACACAATAAGATAAATTGCTGTTGACAGTCTAATAAGTGCTCATGTTTAACCAATAAAATGTTAGGTTAAAATTGTCGTCATGCCCATCCATAGATGCTAAATCCCGATAAATGACCAAATTATTATGTATCTAGGTGACGCTGAAGCTTCCATTCGAACTTGACATTGTGTTTGAGAGTGGAAGTGCCCAGCGGAAAGTGGAGTTGTCCAGGGACGTTTATACCACACAGCTGGCAAGCTGGAAGGAAAAATTTGATCAAAACTTCGAAGAAAGGTAAATATGTGGTATCATGTTTGTTCTTGTGATTTGAAAAATGACTCTTTATAACTAAGTAAACATCAGAACTATATTTACACAGTCGGGTTGCTGGATCTTTTGCAGTCGATGGACAGCAAATACAGTGCAGTGGATTAATGGGTTTTACAAAATTTACATGGTCTTCCTGTCTTACTTTACGGACATTGCCTGAACCCAGCAGATTAATGGGTTCTACCAAATGTTTATCCCGGGTTATCATATCCTAGTAGTTGAAAATCTAAGGATTTACAATATTGAGTGTTTTTTAAGGTTTCCGCTAAAGAACAAAGGTTATGACACGGCACAAATAAGATTCGCAAAAGCGATGATGAGTAATATGATCGGAGGGGTAGGATATTTCTATGGCCACTCCCTCGTACAATCTGACCAGCAGAAGGTGCCAGTGCCATACTGGGATGCAGGACTGCTCACGGCTGTTCCATCAAGGTCATTTTTTCCAAGAGGTTTTTTATGGGACGAAGGTAACTACAGAAATAATATTTTAAGATTTTTTCCTTTATTCAAATTCAAAATTAACATTTTTATTATTTGTTAAAAATTTAGATTTGGTTTTCAAAAAATCACTAAAAATTGCACTAAAGATGGCGACAAGTACAAAAGTAGCCAAAACGTATTTATTAATGGGTTTTACAAAATGTTGGCCAGCATTATGGTGTTCTTGGATGGTTACAAGTTTAAATTACCAACATAATACTTGCCATACCACTATCTAATTTACTTCCAAGATAGAGATCACCAATTTATAAGTTTCAGAAAATAAATTCAGGTTAAAACCCATCGGCATCATTAGTTTGTGGAAAAACAAGAAGAATGACAGAATATGGATAGGATAGGATAATTATGTTTATCCCCGTGAATTGCCTTGCTCAAGGACACAACCGACTTGCTAGCGACCAGATTCGCATCTACAACCTTTCGATTGAAAGGCGACACACTTAACCGCTAGACCAACCGGCCGGACTATGGGTAGAAACAAGTTGTGGTGTTAAACTTTATGACCTCGAATTTTTGTTCAACTGGCCAGGCTTCCACCAGCTGCTGATAAGCAAGTGGGATCGCTCGCTGAGTGAGGAGATAATTGAACACTGGTTGGCGCTGTTGAACAAAGATGGATGGATTCCGAGGGAACAAATATTAGGGGAGGAAGCTCGGAGTAAGGTGGGTGTGTTGTGTGGTGTTCAGTGCGTGTGCTGAGTACATCTTTGTGTGCCAGACTGATTTGACATCCAAGTCTGTTGAAAAATCTTGTGAAATTTCTATCTTTCCATCTCTGTAATGTTAATTTCTGTCTCTGTACAGGCAAAAAGGTTTTTATTTCTAGACCTATAATTATGTCCACATATTCATTTACAATTGTATGTAACATACTTACCTTGCAGTTTTTCCTATAAATTTTGACTTGTTTTACGATAAATCTCTACCAAGCAAATTCAATACAAGAATACAACACAGACAAAATCTCCTTTCGACTTTGAGCATTTAACAGTGTTTTTTAAACCCAGTGGATTAATTAAATGAAACAAACTTTAGCAACATCTCCATTATGCTGACATTTAGACAATTAAACAACAACCCATGCATTTCTGAACACCCAACTAAAATCTTCATCCCCACCCAACCTGTAACACCCGCAAATCAGTGTAGTTTTTTGTAAACATTTATTTTTTCATTTTTATTATTTTTTTTATGTGGGTTTAGTGCCCATGTCTAATTATACCTGTTGTATTCGTGTATTGGAGGTACTTGGTAGTGAATCGTAATGATTATTACACACATGCGGGCATGATTACAGTTGATTACAGGGCACGCATGATTACAGGGCACAAAATAACTGTCTGGAATCCTGCACGTATTACTGCAGGATAGAAATTAAAGCATTTCCACAACAATACCGAAACTCGATAATTGATTAGTTTTTAGACGTGTTATATAACGACTTTGGTTTTGCCGTTTTTTTCCCGTTTTCCAAATTTTTATCAAAGGTCCTGCATCGTAAAAACAAAAAATAAACTTTAAAAACTGAAACCCCGCAGGTCCCAACAGAGTTTGTGGTGCAGCACAACAAGAACGCCAACCCCCCAACCTTGTTTCTCGCCATCGAATCAATTTTACGAGGCTTCAACAAAGACAATGTGGATGAGAGGGATCGGAAATTTCTCTCAAAAATCTTCCCAAAATTACAGGTGGATAATTGCACATGTATTGCTATAGATATGAAAATGGACAACACTAAATGGCTCCATCATAAACCCTAATGTTTTTTTTAATTTTATTATTTTTGTATCTTTCTTAAGCTTTCTTCTGTTAACAATAACTGAATTGTGGGCATGATATAATTAAAGATTTCCTGTGTTATACCACCCCTTTCTCCATCCACAGGGTTAAACATAAGTATCCCATATCCAAACCCCTGGTTGTGCCTATGTTATTAAAACTTATTGTTTAATACTTATCGATCCAAATAACTTAACTAAACTTTACCCAGGTCTGGTATGATTGGTTCAACACAACACAAACCGGCCCCGTGCCATTCAGCTACCGATGGCGGGGCAGAAACGGGGATACTGATAGCGAGTTGAACCCCAAGACCCTTACATCGGGGTTGGACGACTACCCCCGGGCCTCCCACCCATCCCAAGATGAGCGCCATGTTGATCTGAGGTGTTGGATGGCAACGGCATCCGGAACAATGGCCAAGATCGCTAGAGTTGTAGATCCAGGTAAATCGATTATGATGTAATATAATGATATCACATGTGTACCGTGTACCAATCTGACTGTTAGCACAGAAGTGATTTCGTAGTTATAACATCACAAACTTTAATTTTAGTTTACCTGCAATGAAATAAATAGAGTACAATTAAGTCACCATGCTATCGTACAGAGGAACACAATCAACCAGACAGAAGTCGCAAAGCTAAAAAAATGTACTTATAACATGATATCCACAATAACCAGACTGTGAACATACAGTAATCTAACGAATACCCATGTTTTTATCCCATGCTATGCTTTCCCATATAAAAAAATTGCTATTCAAACCTCCCGAATCCCACAGACAGCGCATCGAAATATGAAGCGACGCACAACATGCTCTCCAACCACAAAATATTGAACGAGTTACACTGGTCTGCCGAGATGGGGTTGTATTCTGACTACGGCAACCACAGTGAGCGGATGTACTTAGCAAGGAAAACTTTCCAACCAAGCAATCCAAACCAGCGGCCGTACCAAAAGATGGTTCGTGTCGAGAGAAAGAAACCAAAGCTCCGATTCACTGACACCTTTGGTTACGTCAGTCTGTTCCCATTCCTGCTACAGGTTCGATTTTTCGGTTAATATTACTGTATACTACCACTTCACCACAGACTAGTTGCCATTCATACAGCTCTAAGAACTTTCTGAGGGACAATTGGAAATTAAATCTATTCAAAAAACACTGTATATGGAAACCAAGGGACTGTCTGTATTTGTTTAACAGATTAGTCTAGTAGGGTGGTGCGTCACCTTTCAGCGAAAGGGTTGCAGGTACGAAACTGCTTGCAAGCTGGTCGGTTGTGTCCTTGGGTAAGGCACTTAACGGACATTACCTCAACCCAGCAGATTAACGGGTTGTACTAAATTGAAAGAACGTGTGAATGTACATAACACAAGCAATAGCTCCCATAATCCGGCATTGGGCGCGAGATGATCTAACAATTGCCTGTGTGCTAACTACCTAGGTTTTCCCATTAACAGGATAATCATGAATATATTCTATCCTATTTACACTAGACAGCATGCTGCTACTCTTTAGGAAGCAGCCCATATAAAATCATTTATCAGCTTTTCTTACATCAGTTTAATAGGAATTAAGCTGTACTTAACAACACAATGTAGTATTAGCAACATATAGGATAAAGTTAAAGGAAGACCGACAAAAACAAAGTATGAACTTTTGAATTAAAAAAAAATAACATATATAAAATACCCCAACCACCATAAGTTTATCTCGAGGATAAAATCTCTTAAACAACAAAATTAAAAAAAAAATTGGCCAGGAAAAGCTGACATGATCATTTGATAGGTTCCATCACTACTGGGGAATTGCTTTGCTTTCCTGTGTCTAAAGTATACTCACTTACAACATTAAGCATATCATTTACCTGTTTATACCCAGATTTTTGTTGCCATCCTTAAGTTTTAAGAATGGTTTCATTTTGTTATTGGGTATGATAATCAGTATCTTATCCCAAATCCAATATTCCAGATTTTAAGGCCTGACTCTCAACAACTGACCCAGATCCTTGAGGATTTAAGCGCTAAGGACCTCCTGTGGTCAGATTATGGGTTACGTTCGCTATCCAAGCGCGACCCACTTTACATGAAACATAATACTGAGCATGATCCACCCTACTGGAGGGGGGCTATCTGGGTGAACATGAACTTCCTTGCAGTGCGCGCTCTCAAACATTACTCCGCACCTGGGAGCAGGAACTCTGAGAAGGCGGCACAACTGTACAAAGAACTACGTTGGAATCTTGTCAACAACATGTACAAGGAATACAAGAGATCCGGATATTTGTGGGAGAGCTATAATGATGTGACTGGGAAGGGGCAAGGGACACATCCTTTTACCGGGTGGTCTGCTCTTGTGGTGTTGATGATGTCAGAACAATTTTGATGACATCACTGATGAGGTCATAATAGGAAATTATCGCTAATAAGCAAAGGACAGTTTAACTGGAGTTTTAGCAAGCACCACTATTCAGTGTTATAGAGTTGCTACTTCTTCATTGGTGCATTAAAGAGATACTTGTGCTAATAGCACCAGCATGCTACTCGTTACACAGGTACTATATGCTTCCCAATCTCTTAATGTAATTATGAAATTGCAGTACAAAATGCTGCCGTGTTTGCAATACAAATTATATTTAGTATGCTATGTTGGTTTCAGTTAACACATAAGTTAGCATCGGAATAAGAAGACCGATTTTAATCCAGAAAGAAACATGTAAAAGTGAAACCGTTAAAGTACTATGTGTCGTATTGCCAGAGCTTTTTAATTTTTCTTTGATGTTCTTTAGCTGTCCAACTGAAGGCTCATAGGGAATCCAACTAAATGTTAGTAAGATTTTTTTCGGCTATAAAAATAACTGATAAGTTCGTGAGGATCCTAGATAAATAACAGTTTATCATGGCTGCATTTTGTAAAAAAAACTGGGAAAACTAACCTAAGTGATAAGGAACTTACTAGCATTGGTCATCTTTTAACCATACTTTCAGACATGCACAATAATGCTAGTCTACATCCAAACACTTTTCATGAACAAAACTATTTATTGCACAACAACAGTAAAGTATAAAATGAATGACCAATATATATGTAGTAATTAGGGTTCCATGACAACTGAACCCCTTTACAAATGAACCCCTTTTAACTGAAAAGGGGGTTCATTTGTAAAGGGATTCAATTGAAATGGGTTCAGTTGTAAAGGAGTTCAGTTATAAGGGGTTTAATTGTAGGGGTTCAGTTCTAAAGAGTTCAGTTGTAGGGGTTCAGTTGACTGCTCACCAGTAATTAGAGTTGGTAATAATATTGTAATAAAACGACATGTTATACAAATTTTTATAAGATCAATGCATATACTGTAAATCAAATGGTATATTATTTATTAATAAACTAGCTAATTTGATCTTCATAATAAAATCATTTTAGAATCTTTACTAGTGAAATAAAAAAACAAATGTTTTTATAAATTTCAAAAAGTCAATTGGTTGATTGAATCATTTTGCGATTGAGGAAATTTGATCTCTTATTTTGGTGAGCGAATCCAGCATTGTATTCAGCGTCTCGCGGCTTAAATCAATGTCCATCATTTTCTCTGATGTCTATGATAGCAGAGAAATAAAACAAATTCGTCATACCTTATTTGGTAGAATGGGTTTAAAATTTAAATGACAAGAGCAAAACATACACTACGTTGCACATCGCTCTACTGTCAAATATAATTACCACAAATCTTATTTAATATGTGGGCCAGATGTGGGAAAATAAAGTTCTTGGTGGGCCGGATTATTACATGAATAGTTCAATATCTTAATTACAGGGTATGGTTAGATACAGTCTGCGGGCAGGTCAAAATCCCTTCACAGGCCCTTATTTTTCCCATGCCTGCTTAAAAGCGTCCTTGTCTTTACCCTCTACTTCCCACAGAAAATAAGTCTTTTGTTATGTAATATTATTTTTAGGCAACAGTTACATGTAACTAAGCAATGCTGGTGAAAGATTCAACAGGACTGACACATGATTGTGTTCAGAAGTAAGGCACACAGTTGATTTTCATGGGTTGGTCAAAATGACTTATCATAACTCATAACAAATTGTCCGACAACCTTGTGCTTGTGCATATAGTTGGGTTAAGATATTGCAGGTGCTTTGTATTGGTTATTAATTGCAATATTTAACAAGCGGTTTAATGCAACTGGACTTCAATGCAATGTTTGTTGAACAAGTAAAGTTTACATTAGCGCATTCCAAGTGCGCCATAGATATAATTTCTTACCTCAAAATTGACAACACAGGAGGGAGCTCTTGAGGGATTCTCTGTTTCAAGATTCCAATTAAATTTGACGAGTTTCGGGATGCTCACTAGGAAAGTGTGTACAAATGTTAATAAAACGTGTTGGTCAATGTAATATGGCCTATTATATACAGTACACTCATGTTTATTTCCTGGTGCGTCACTAAGACAATGAAAGTAATAGTACGGTTTTTGTCAGACCACAAAGTGCTCATTGTTGGCAAAGCTATTACATTGTGTTATATATGATAAAGAAAATTTGCTGTTTTAGTTTAAGTCAACTGGGATCAGGCAAGGTATGTTTGTCCCAAAATAAAACTAGACCAGTGGTTTCCGTTCAACAACCTTTTACAGCTGATGACCAACAGTCAACAATATGTACACATTATCAGTAACATTTTCAAAAAAAATTTCTCTGCTACTGAATATGCTTCAAAGAATCCACGTGTCCAGTTCCCCACATATCACCTTGTTGCTGAAGCATCAGCGTCCTCCAATCTTCCATGTTCGATGAGATGACTTTGGTGAGAAGATCTCGAAGACTTGGGTGAAAGTCTTGTGGGAGGATGTTCTTGATTGTGGAGGTTTCCCCTGATGAATGGAGGATTGCATTTTTAATGTTTGTAATAAAATACTCATGTTTATCTTTGTGGAAAAATAACACATATATGATATTTTTTAGAATTGCACATTTCTGCTGTTGGGTTACCCTGGATAGATGTGTTATTTCTATCCTGGTGGGTAGGAAAATCACATTTAAGATTTTATACACTGTTATTGTCTGATACCTCACTGAGACTTTTTCCTAGCTTTAGTTTATCCCTTTAAACCAGTATGTTCTGCTTGCTTAGGAACACAGCAGACTACCTTGCAGATGGTTGCATAGAGTGGACAAGGAGTAGTTCCTTTTTATGTTTTTCTAAATATTCCCAGGTACTGTATGTAGGTGGGAAAAATGTTGATCCTTGGTATGGAAAAAAACACAGGGGGATCTGGGGCAATCGTCAGTTAACCCTTTAACTGCCGGCTGTTTTTTTGGTCATTTTTCGGCTAAGTTGCCTTAGGTTAGAAGCTTCTGTACAAAAAACTATTGATGTAAGCATGATATGATCAACAGAAAAGTTGTTCAGTAATAAATTTTCTTTTGTTTTACATTAGTAAAATGTTGATGACGTCATGCATTGTGCGATGACGCCATGTGTTTCTATTTGGATCAACAAAAACTATCTTTTTTTTCTCATTTACAAACAAAACAGTATGTAGCAAAGTTATTTATGATTATCTTTGGACCATTTTTGTACTACTTTTTTTGTGATGACCTCACAAATTGACTGATGACGTCGTAATACGCAAATCAATTTTTTTTTTTTTTTACTTTCGCCCAATCAAACACAAACACATGGCCACAGGAAAACAAAACTGATGCAAAACATCTTCAAAAGGTTCTTTATTGCTAGAACTACTTGAAAATGAAACACAACTGCTTCCAGAATCACTATCAGCCAACAAAAGGGCAGCTTCTTCATCAGAATATCTGTTTTTACTCTCCATAAGCTCAAAAAATAGCCTAATACAAAATGTACAAGCGAAAAACAAATGGATTGTTTTCAAACTAAACAAGCGAACCATGACGACAATAGTTGAAAACTAATCGGGGACTAAAACAGTAATTAAAATTAATTAAAACAACCAAAACCACACATATATTTATACGGTTTTTAAAACTTAAATAACACGAAAACTTACAAATGCAAACCTATATATCATCTTATATTGGTAAAAGCAGAAATTATTCAGCTCTCCAGCGCCATCTCACTGATCAAAATCGGCTGTATACTTTTACATTAATGCAATTTTCGACACTGTCGACTTGAGTCGACAGCGGCAGTTAAAGGGTTAACAAGGTGGCAGTGAGAACGACATAAGTATTTCTCATGGTTACAAGTTGTCGCTTTGGGTCGTCTTTTCCAGTGCATGTCGGACATGGTATCACTGGGCTATTCCACCTGTTCATTCCAGGTCGACACAATCTCTACTGTGTCCCTGGCTCCCAAGGTATGTAAATTAAGTCGACATAAGCAGAGTTTTAAAGCCAGTGATTTAAATGGGCAAATCTAAATTACAGTAATGGCAAAAATCAAAATAAAAAATAAGTCCAACCTTGATAAATAACTTTCCCGAGTAAAGCCTCCAAAGCCCCATACAAATCCTTAGACTCTGTCGAATCGAGGTCAACCTCTTTTGCGAGGTCTTTAATTGCTTCAGACTTTAATGCGGGATCAACTATCGAATTCACCACTAGATGACAGCATTTAGCTACCGATTGCTTTGACGATGCCTAAATAGATTAATATGTATATTATTAATGTTGCCATGGCAGGATAGTAATAAATTGCAAAACATACATTATAACAATTAATCCATGAACATCATAAATCAGCAAATGACAAACATAAGTATCTATCATAAAATATGAAAACATAACTGAAATCCATTTTCAAAGGACCAAAAACTTTAACTAATAATGATTAATTATCACAATTCTGCATGTTCCGCCAAGGCTAGTAGAATATCAGAGATAATTCAGACAGCAAGTTATTAGCCAGATGTGTAAACTTATGTTTTCAACATGGATACAAAAGTGCATCATCGTGTGAAGGTATGCATTTGCCCGGCCCGGTGGTCTAGCGGTTAAGTGCGTCGCCTTTCAATGGAAAGGTTGCAGGTGCGAAACTGGTCGCTAGCTAGTCGGTTGTGTCCTTGGACAAGGCACTTTACGGACATTGCCTGAACCCAGCGGATTAACGGGTTCTACAAAATTGAAGGAACGTGTCCATCATATACAACACACTGCAATAGCTCCGGTAACCCGACGATGGGCGCGAGGTGAGAAGATTTAAACAAAGCTTTGCTACAACAGATATATGTTTAAACTACAGAGAACACAAATAAAATATAGAAACTACAAACCTTCAATAAATGAAGCAATCCACTGGTTTCATCATTATCTTGAGCTACCATCTTTACATAACAATACCTAATTTTACAGCACAGTACTCTACAACCGACATAATTAGAATTTTGTTGAACAATATAATATAGTGCTTGAAAAGCACTTAAGCAACAATACAGTCAAAGTTGTTATAGATGGTGGGCCCTTGATTTTAAAGCGTGGCATGAAAAAAAATGAGGGGCGATAAAATATTCTTTTATTTGCACCCAACATTTTCTTCTTGATAATAGTGTATTACAGTTTTGGTGGGATTACAAAGGCTAAGTTGCGAGTCTGCTGTTTTAGCATTGGGTAACTAGTTAAAAATACTTCACAACATTTTAGTAAAGGGGTGTACAAAAAAAATTGCCTGTGACAATAGTACTCCACCATTACACAAAATTTAGGAGAGCAAAAATTTAGCATCAACAGTAATAGAATAATGAAACGGAAATATCTAAAATGTCAATATCGCACTAAAAAATTATTTTATCAATCACCAACAGTTTTAGCAATATTTGGATTAACCAAAAAACTTGCAGTTTAAAGGCTTGTTTACAAGCTTGTTATGCTTATTTTGTCCGTTTTCCAAAAGTTGGGTGGTGATGAACAATTCTCTGGCACGCATCTTTACTCAAAAAAGCAAGAAATGTACAAAATGAGAAACTAGCCCAGTTCAGTGTCGCTGGTGCATTTGGAAAATTCTTCAATCCATATCAAAGCTGTTTTCTTCCTTGTTTTTTTTCTCCTGATTTTTGCATTCTCATCATGACATGAGACTAGCAATTATGACATCACTTAACATTCCCGAGCATAGCATGAGTCAGCAAATATTCTTGCCGGGTTTCACGGATTCTGATGGTCAGTTCTTCTAATTCACCTTGAAACCGCATCTATTGCAAAACATAGGTTTGTGAAGTCTGTCCCAAAAAGATAAATTTAGCAACAAACAAAATCTTCCTTACATTCAACTATGCCTAAGGCAAAAAAATCTTTCTATATTGATATGTACCAGCTAGGATACTAATGAATTAGAGCATGAAATGTATTTTTATGACATACAGTAAATTTAAGCCTAAATTTAGTTTAATTTCACCTTTAGCATTTCATTCTTAATATTCTCCCCCTTTATAAGGTGTTCCTTTCTCTGTTTCCGCTTCCGAAGTTCTGCCAGCTCCGATGACAGTTGTTCCAACTTAATCTCAAGCCGACCTGTTGGTGTTAAGATAGATCATTCATGATTATCTACAGAGAATGAAGAACATAAAGCATGTTATAACATAGACAACTTTTTATATTACAAAATGCAGACAGAAGGGTTATAGCGGTGTGTTGTATATGTTGGAGAAAATGCATGTTTTTATTCAACACATTAAACCACTATTTTTATATGTTAAGTGTCTTACCCAAGAACACTACCTAGATTCTAGCCCACAACATCATTTTACATCAGAAAAAAACTTAAAATTCATTCTTAGACTAGCATAAACATTACTATCACATTCTTTACAAATTTATTCCCCTAACAATACAAAGGTACTTGGACACGATGTGGTTCAACCAACAACTACCTACCTCTCTCATGCTTGTCGGTAACCACGGTCACCCCGTTGGGTACTTCACTCAGGTCAAAATCCTGGGATTATTTAAAACATTACCCACTTAGAAACAATTAAGACTAGCAAACTATTCATTGAAATCAAGTACAAAAAAACTTTAATTTGTTGCACATATAAACTGAAGCTACTCATTCTTGGCTTAAACTAGAGTTATACCTCATTTTTGCATGGTAAAGCATGAATGTTAGCATACTGGTACTGTTTCGTTCAAGTTAAACAGATTTTTTTGTTTTTTATTTATTTGCAGGTTTATTAACATTCTGTGCTACCAAATGCATATTAAATGGAAGTTGCACCGCTCTACAAGCTCTACAAAAGGTTTGCTGGAGTTCAGTTTGCACTCAGGCACCCTGGTTTTCCTATTAAGTAACCCATTTATCCCAAAGATCCCACCTTGTCTTCCACAGCATCAATATTGACCTCCTCCTTTTCTCCTTCGCTCTCAGAACTCGAGATGTCTTGGAAGATCTTGTGCAACTCATCCTGGTCTGCAATGTAATGGTTTTCAAGTCAGGCTAGGATAGGATATTCATGTGCCTTGCCTAAGGACACAATCGACTAGCTAGCGACCAGTTTCGAACCTTAAACATTTCGATTGAAAGTCGACGCACTAAACCGCCAGACTAACCGGCTGGTTAGATAACTAAGTTACTTAGCATTTGGAAAACAGCACAAGATGGTAAGAGTAGTTGATAATTAATTGACCAGTTAAGCTAATAGTGACATTATAACAATCCAGAACATGATATTGTAAAGAGTGAGGGAGGTTGGATTTTGAATGGAAGTGGGGGACTCTTCTATGATTTTATCACCACTACAATTTTAATACATTTAATGTGCAGGAGGATAGGATATTCATGTTTATCCCTGTGAATGGGAAAACCTGGGGTTAACACACGAGCAATCGTCAGATCACATTGCACCCACCCAACGTTAGGTTACCAGAGCTATTGCAGTGTGTTGTATAATTGAGACATTTTATTATTTTCGTAGAACCCATTAATCCGCTGGGTTTAGGCAATGTCTGTTAAGTGTTTTGCCCAAGGACACAACTGACTAGCTAGCACCATTTTCGAAGCTGCAACCTTTTGGCTGAAAGGGGACGCACTAAATTACCAAACTAACCGGTCAGAGACCATTGAAGTCGCCAGCACTAAAGTTTTGCAAGAATTACTGCTAAGGTAGATTTTCCACGTAAATTGTAAAACAAATTTTTATTTTAAAACCTAGTGGAGGCTCACAGCCACATAGTGTTGACCCCTGCGTAGGGTAGGTCTTATGATTAACGAATAAACCGGTCAATAACATTTAATCACAACAGAGTTGGAAATTAAATATGCGGTAACTTTATTGATTTTTAATTTGCCTTTTTATGAGACAATCACAATTACCTGTTACATCAATATCCTTCGATTGAGCATTTTCACTTTTAACTTTGCCTGGTGTCTTTTCTTCTTCGTTGATTAATTCATAATCTAAATCACTTATTAAGGAAGCACAAAATATATGACTAAGCATACTATTGATATAAAATGGCTGATTTTTAATATTAACGCAAGCTGATTTACTTTATCACAAGACAATGATTCTTATTAAATTTAAAGCAACATGGTGTCAGAAAAGCTAAAAACATTATACTTAAATATATAAGATTTCTGTACTACACTTCTACTTAATGGCGACATCTATTGATTCACACAATAAAATGACACTTTGCTCAGCAGCGGCACCAAGTGAGGGAAAAGGATACGGACACTTACAGCTTCCATGTCGGCTTTTAGTAGTCTTTTCACCTCTTTTTCAATATCCGGAGAATCAATATACTGTGGTGTAATGGTGGGTTAGCAGGCAAATAATGAAATTAGTCCAAATATGGTTATTACATTGTTTGGGTGTAAGTTTTTGATTCAAATCTTAGGAAGCAAAACCTGTAACTTTTATATATATTTATAATAAGGCTGATTTGCCATAAACTTGCTTGTTACTAGAACATTGCTATTATAGCATTCTTACAGGTTTCAAGTCAACTTCATACATCCGTCCATGTTTAGGATATAACTAAATTATTTTATAATTTGTAAAAGAATAAAATTTATTACTACACACCTTTTTACGGGCTGTTTTACGAAACCTTCTTTTTCTAACATTCTTCAAGGGAGGGGTGACTGGAAGTACAATTTTAAAGCATTAAATTAAAATATATTTAAACAAACATGAGAAGAGGTTGAAACATTCAATTTTAGTACCTGTAATTGCTACTTCAGGCTACGTTGTAACATGTTATGCTATCTTTTTAGCAGAAACACATCTGCTTTAGTAATGAATGTTGAATGTTTTTAAAAATAAAACAATTTCTTTTGATGTTAAAATAAAAGCAGTAATGTTACATTCACATAGAGATCATTTTCTCAGAAAGCTTGTTTAGCGTGATTAATGAAAAAATATTTTATTAAAACTTTTTTAGAAAAAGGCAATGAATGGCTTACCTAAAAAATAAAAATTACTTGGTAGTTAACCCTTAGACGACGACGGTTACATATTTGTAACCCAGAATGTGTCCCCGGAAAAAAAATGCACAATTCAGTCGTTTCTTGGGGGATTTTCCTAGTTTTGATATTTTTGTAAAGCATTTGAATAGATCTTTTGAAATAACGCATTAAAACATAATCCTTCCATTTAAAAATTTTGAGTAATATTGCTCCAAACATTTTTCATCAAAATTTTTGTATCTAGTTTAACTTATAGGTAAAATATCGCTTTTTTGACTTCTGGGGACTTAAAATTGTTACACCAGTTGCTGTGAGAATAAAACTAGCAGTAGCCGTCTTTGTTTTCGAGTTTTCCAGTCATTTTCGATTTTTCAACGATATATGTAAGCATATGTGTACATGGTTTTTTCTAATTACTATTGATATTTATTCATTTTTTCGCCTTTGTTTACTTTGTTTTTCAATTATTATTTGATATTCGGAAGAAATATGGCAACTTCGGAATAGATTACAGCCGATTAGGCTGCCAGCATGATCGAGGCCGACAGTGATTGCGGTGATGAAATGCCATATTTGTCAGTTTTATGTGACGTCATCACGCTTAGTTGACGTCATCAAAAAATAAAAGACGAAACTTTGTAGGAAATTTCATTTTGAACACTTTTGTAATACATTACTATCTTCTACAAGCTACCAGTAACGAGTAATTAGAGTATAAATTACTAACTATGACGTCATTACAAATACTACAACGTCATCAAAAAAATAAAAATACCAATTTGTAGAAAATTATCTACTGGACAACTTTGTAATAAATTGTTTTTCCCTAAGTCCAACAGTATTCGCAGCAAACAAGGTTATAGCAACCTTACTCAAAAGTGCCAAAAACTGCAAAAGTTCCGTCGTCGTCAAAGGGTTAAAGGTAAAACCATTATGCAGATTATAGTATTATACCTCCATGCTGCCAATGAAACTTCTTGTCTTTTGGTCCAGCATATTTGTCCAAGTTGGACGGGTCAGTTTCATCTTGTGGTGTGCAGATCATTATCTGTGTTTTTACAGCTTGTTTGGTTTTTTTAAAGCTTGTTTAACAGTCATTTTTTCATTTATATTAGTTTACTGATTGTTCTATTTTAATTGTTTACATAGAAGTTTAATAAAGTATCGAAAATAAATGTATAAATAATTTAAATGAAATATTGGTAACCATAGGTCTAAGGTTGCAAGCTGAAAACACACATAAGATTCAAAATCAGACTGGATTCAATAAAATATGAACAGAAGTATGAATAATTTGATTTGCAAGAACGCTATTTGATAACTGGCAAAACGAATAATTCTGGACTAAGCTATACTTAATACACCTAAAAATTTTGCCATTAAAGAAAACAGGGTTTAAATGGCAAGATGTTCTATTCTTTAAGATACCGTTAAGTGCTTGAGGTCTGGCTGGGGTGTATTGTCTAAAATAAAAATTAAACTTTAAGAACCTGAGAAAGATCTGAAGTTTTGTAGAAAGTTTTCATGTCCAAGGTCTTAAGACTTTCAATAATACAAGGAAGATCGTAAATCTTTGATGATAGAATCTCTCCGTCTAACTTCACTAGACCGTGACGATTATCATCTGTTCACAACACAACAATTTAATAATATTGCTGAAGATAATTTAATATTAGTTATTTTGGACAGTGGTTACACATAAACAAAACTAGCAGCGACATAATCATAGGCGGAGTGAAAAATCAAACAATCAGCGTGTGAACGGTTGTTTATATTACGTTGACAATCAAACAATCAGCGTGTAAATAGTCGTATATATTAAGTTGACAATCAAACAATCGACGTGTGAATGGTTGCTTATATTACGTAACAATCAAACAATCCATAATTTTTAATTATTGAATTTTAGCCTCCAAATTGCAAGGGTTGCCTGGCAACCCCGCAACCCCGTAACTCGACGCCCCTGGACATAATGTTTATATAAAAAAAATTCTGGCAGGAAATTAAGACAAATTACCTTGTACTTGAATGGACAATCGGTCTTTTAAATTTCCAGCTAACAAAATTTCTTTGAGCTTTTCTGCTTGTTTCTTTAATGAAAAAGGGGGAAATAACGTCATGGGGAAAACTACATGATAAAGAAAGAAATCAAGAATAGCTAGCTAGCCTACTCTGAAACTTATACAGATTCAATTGAAAATTTAAATTAGATCATTTTGTGCACACCATTGGGTTATCATAGCTGGCGCAGTGTTTTTGTATTGGTTTTATTTCAACCACTGAATCCTTTGGGTTCAACCAATGTTTGCAAATTGCTTTTTCAAAGATCATAACCGTTTCGCAGAGGGGTGCCTCTAAATACTACAGAATCGCTCGGAGCGCTTGGATCACTTAAGATTGCTATGGAAAGTAATTTTAACCTTGTCCCAAACACTAATCTTAACCCCAGAACTAACTTTAACCCCAACCCTAGCATTAATATTATCGATTTTGTAATTAGTTTAGTTAGTTTAGTTTATTCATTTTTTGCCCCAGTTATTAAAAATGGCAAACGAATATAATCACGATACAGGAACGGGAAAAGACGGCAAAACGAACAGTCGTTAGAACACGTCAGTAAAAAAAAATGATATAAATTAATGAATATAGTGGACGCGACCGCCAAACCTAGGTAAATGAACAATATTTAGCAATCGAAATTTAATTAAGACTAAACGATTTAGAGCCCTGAAGAAGAGTGTGCGGTAAAGCGCGACCAGTACAGTGGGGGAGCCGGCTTTAGAAGAAGGTGTGGCCCGAAAGCAAGGACCACAGTGGAAAAAGAAAAACCCCCTAAAATGAAATTCCACTAATGTCAGATGACACTATTAGTTTCAAGCACACTTACCGGGGTATATTTACATTAAATATTGTTATTATAACACACAATTACGAAGTATAGTAAGCGATCCAAGCGATTTAAGCACTCCATGCGATCCAAGCTCCATGCGATCAAAGCCCCTACTGGAAAGTTCTTATGATGCACCAGATATATCTGGCGTGGCGCACGGACTACTTTTTCAGCTATTGGCGCAAAAAACTCCAAAAATCATGCTGGCGTGGCGTGATTACACCTCCTTTCATTTATGTCAGTATTTTTACATGCGTCTAGAGACAGAACGGTAGTCTGATTTTTATCTGCTGGATGGCGCTATTTATCAGCTGTACTAAAGCGGGGAGGAGGGAAACTACTAACTAAAATTACGTACACTAATTTTAACCCATTCCTAAACACTAAACTCAACCGCAAGACTAACACTAAATCTAGCCCCATGTTTATTACACCATTTACGCATTTTAAGTAAATAGTGTTTACAATCAAAAAACTGCAAAGGGATCGATTATTTTAGCCAATGCTTGGACAAATTCCAAAAATGCTCAGACAAGCTGAATGCGGCGTTATGATGAGTTTGTGTATAACTAAGAAACAAAAGAGTTAAAAAGCCGAAAAAAAATGTACCCGTCGGGGAATCGAACCACAGTCTGCCGTGACAGACGGGGACTCTTACCACTGTACTAATGAGGAATACTATTCGTAAGTGCGAAAACTAGTATAAGCCCATTCAGTCGCGGGTGCCTCTAAATACTACAGGACCGCTTGGATCGCTTGGATCACTTAGATTGCTATGGAAAGTAATTCTAACCCTGTCCCAAACACTAATCTCAACCCCAGAACTAACTTTAACCCCAACCCTAACATTAATACCATGGCTTTTGTAATTACGAAGTATAGTAAGCGATCCAAGCGGTCCATGCGATCCAAGCGGTCCAAGCGATCCGGAGTATTTAGAGGTACCGCTCAGCAGCTTAACACTTGAAAATAGTCACTCCCCAGATAATTCCAAAAAAATTTTTTTTTTTTTTGATGACGTCACTATCTTTGCATCCACGTCATATTCTTTCTTATACAATGTTGTAGTTTTTGATTTGTTTACAATAGAGTCTAACTTACTTTTACAAAGTTGCTCAAAAACAAATTTCTTACAATTATATTATACTTTTGGTTTTATGACGTCATCAAAATATTATTACGTCACTAATTTCATGTTACAGGTCCACCCATCCCAAAGTTTTATTTCGTTTTTTATTTATTATAAGAAATGTTAGAATAGAAATTTAGATTACTATAAAGTACACATTTCTTTTTCTTACTAATTTTCTTTGAAATAAACTATAAATGAAGTGTTTGAACCAAATTGCGACTATAACTATAAAGATACTCAAAACCCCCCCAAAATGTAAAAAAATACAGGTAAGATCACATCCGGGACATCCCAAGAAGCGAA
>CH002300.1:1654685-1666636 GCA_000149265.1 Ciona savignyi
GGCAAGCAAACTCACCGCCCTCTTTAAATGTATTCTATTATTCCTTAATTGGTACTTTCGCTTGCTTAATTTTTACAGCCACTGTCGAGAACTTTAAAACTTCCCAATGTACTCAGAGCTGTTATTTATACTTCTAACAGCAGTATTTGGATTCTCTACCCAAATATTTATGACTCTGGGTCTACAGTATGAAACAGCAGGAATGTATACAATGTTGAAAACATTCCAAATTATTCTAGGATTTATTTTCCAGGTTGGTTTAACTGTATACAACTTTTAACTTAGGTTGATTTTAAATCATTTAAAAGTATTGTCTGGTTGTGTAGTATTGGTGATAAGAATTTAAGGTAATAGCCAGAAACCTCTTTAGTTTGATCTTCAGACCGATCACTTGTTGTGTTCTTAAGTAAGGCACTGAATGGACGTTGTCTCAATTCAGTCAAAAGGAGCAATCAATTACTTATATTACATAAAATAAACTGTGATAGCTCAATCATGACTGTGGGTATTAATTTAATTATTACCTATCCAATAATGCCATTACTTTATGTCTACAGTCGGGTTACCGAAGCTTTTTCTGTGGGATGTAGTTTATTAGGATATTGATACGGTTTGTGTTTCACCCAATAATTCACAGCGATTAATCAACATTTATATTTGCTATGGTTAAGAATACAATAAGTTATCTATTAGTAAGTTTTAATCCCCTTTAACCTTTTTGCAAAAAGTTTGGAGTGCTACAGAGTAAGTTGACCAACCTATTGAACTGTATGTTATATATTTTTCTTGGGTATAAACAAAAATACTATATGCCCTGTGTCAGGTTACAGAAGCTACTTCAGTGTGTATGTGGCCTGTATACGGTTACCGAAGCTATACCAATGTGTTATGTGCCCTATTTCAGCTTACTGAAGCAATTACAATTAACTAGCTTGCGAATAGTTTTATTCCAACCCTTGTCTGGTGGTCGGCACAAATCAAAAGCTAACCATAATCCCAAAACAAGCATTCATAAATCTTAATTCACTCCGTTTTGTTTCCCAGATAATAGTGTTACACAATCCCACAACCATGTTGAGCTTGGTAGGAGCTTTCCTCATATTTGCAAGCATTGTTGGAATCGCGATTCGGGAGTTCTACAAGGAATATGCTAACAAGGGCTGCTGTAAAGATCTTTAAATACCTCATTTAGTTCCTTTACTACCATCTTTACTGAACCTCACAAGCGTGACATTCACCAAGAAAATATAGACATTACCTCATTACCTAGATAAGTTGTTCAAATTATAGTTGTAATTTATTCACACTGTGATAGTAATCCAGCTGCTGGCATACAGTATTTTGATGTTATTTGTTTAACCCAGTAGTAGCGCATTTATCTGTCATGTTCTTGGGCAAGACACTTTTAACAGACGTTGTTTAATCCAAACTGATATTGTAAACATGTAACTTGACATGATATCTTCCCTTATTTTTATGACCTATACCATGCAACCAGACCGAGACTCTATATTTCATAACTTGTATTGAACATATTACTTCTGTAAGAAAAAACTAATAAGTCACAGAATCACTCCAACGTAAACACATTTTCTTCCTTGTTTTATTGCTTATCTTTAACACGGTATGAAATGTGTGATGATGAAATAGTACCTTAATTTTTTTTTAATATTTGTTTATAAATCAAAACCAATACTTGGTTGGTGTGTGCCACTAGAATTTTCGCACTTATGATTTTTGTTGAAATAGTCCACACTTCTTATATCAGTGTTTTACAATCCCTGCATATCTTTCTGGTGCCTAATCATGCTGTGTTTTTCACTTTGAGAAATATTAAATGACTGGAATGGTTCTGAACTGTTTTGGTTCCTTTGGAGAATCTTTAATTCCTTGTATAACCAATTTAATATTTAGAATTATGTGGTATGAAATATATGACCTTCTATATATCAATTGGTGGCCAGCAATATGCACCAAACTACATAAGTAAACTTCTATTTAACTCTAAGCTCCAATAACACATAAAAACTTAGTTTACACTACCGATTTCAAATATTTTAAGTGTTTTAAACAATAATTAACGAGGACTAGGAAATGCTTAGTAAATAAAATGAAAATATAAATCAATAAGAATAACATTGTAAAAACATGTTGTACAAAAAACTACATGTATTTTATAAACCGAGGTATGTAAAAACATTACAAAGCATGTAAAAAATATTATTTGATAAAACATATGCAAGCAAACTGAATTTTTTGTTTTTTTTTATAGAAGAGCCATCTTGAATTTTAAATAAACATGAATCAATTGCAGTCCCTGTTACATGACTGTAGGGCTTCGTTAAAATAGGTGGATATTTGGGTCTGTTGTTTGAAACTTGATCTGTCAAGACGATTTTCCAGCATACACTCAGTTAAGACTATCTCAATCCGACAACATCAAGGTTCTTTTAATCTTGGGTAATTTACAAACAGCAATATACACAATTTAGCTAATTCTGGTGATCCTACCAGGACATAATCGCTTCCAAAGGAAGCCGGTGCCGCGCCTTAGATTTTTTGGTTCTCCTAAAACCAGACACTCATGAAATAATATGTAACGGCCGCATGGTAGTTTGTACGTTACAAACGACCATATTGGTAGTATAGTAAAAAAGGCAGAATAGACAAGAAGAATCAAGCCTAGTGGTGGCGATTAAAGCCGATTTTCAAGCTGTGTAAAGGGAGAGTTATCGAAAACGACAACATGCAGTACATATAATAAACAATGACAAACCGAGAAATTCACTACAGGACCCTAGTGCTAATGTTTTTTTTAAAACCAATCATGGGTTGTCACTAGGATCGTTTCTGTATAGGAGTCGGTTGCTATTTATGTATGAATCGCGTTAACCATTCGGCCACACGACCGTACTTATAATAATGACTTTTATACTCGGGTTAAATTACGTCATCAAAACTCTCTAAGAAAAGATTCGTTTGTGGGGAAACACCGAACGTGAAATAAATTTTCGAAAAGTAATTAAATTGGATAACTGTAGTAGAACGCGTTACCAAGCAACATACTTCAATTTAAAATCAAACTTTCTTAATAGTCACGACCTGTAACTTGGAATAATAATACTAAAAGTTATGTGGCAAATAATTTTCCTGTATTTATTGCGTGTGACGCGAGTTAGGCCTACCAGGGCGCTTTAGTCGCGCTAAATAAATTTGTTTCATGTTATTTAAAGATCCGAGATCGTATCATACACAGATTCTAAAAGGTCAGGATCAGAATACTAAAGACAGCACTGATTGGTTGAGCTCCATAGAAATTTTTCTATGGTTCAACGGAATTTAGGTCACAGGGAAAAATCCCTTTGATGCAAGATTAAATGTAATTCGTAACCTTGGTCAAAACAGTTTGTAGCAGGTGTTGTGATCGTTAAAATAATATTTTTATACTTCACCTTCAAATCAAATGCTTATATTTTTTTTGTTTTTCGTACATAAAAACACTTGTTAAACGCAATCCGTTTGCACGACATCTCCATAATGTGTAGTGTGATGCAATAGCTACGATATTGATGACATCATATACAGATGACGCAATAACGTCTTAAATTCCTTTTTTCTGGATTAATGCGTCATTAACCTAAATCACTATTACGCAGACAGTATGTCACCATAAAACACCGGAAAGAACACGCAATAGCTAACACGTTGATTTTGACATACTGCGTTGTTATTTACATTCTTAAATCGATTTCGAAGAATGAAAAAAAGAAGAAATTCATTGTCAACAATAAGAAACAAAAAATCACAAGAAAAATCCAAGTAAATATCAGTATTGTTTGTATTTTACCTTATTTTAACATTGCTTGTTGTTAATTAATCTTGCCAGACATGTTTTGCATTTCAGTTAACCTGTTAGCAGATAAAAGAATGCCTAATTAGCATAAACTGTGTATATTGGTAAGGCTAGTAAAAGTTACTTTCCATTTTAACACGAGAATAAAAGTCAACTGATAATAGCTCATGTATTTCTTGTGTGTTAAACTTGACCCATATTCTATGTAGAAGGAGCATATTAAGGTATCTTAGCATAACATCTTTGTTATGATATAGATTTGAGTGAGAATGGCATCAAAGTAACAATAACAATACTGATACATTTAGAAGGTTGGTTTTAACTGTAGACTTTGAGATTTTTTTTTTAACTAAAACACATACAAGAACTAAAAACAATTTGATTAGGGATTTGTACTAGAATTGAGAAACAGGTGTGTACTAGGCATTGCTGATTTAAAATTCTCCTTGATAAATTATTGAGTTTAATGTAGAATGAACCGTGTGACGACAAATTGCACAAAACAAGTTATCTGGAAATTGTTATATGGCACTCATTTCATTATAAATGATCAGATTAAGATACTTGGTTTAAATGATTTGATGTGGATTTTCCCATCCACCAAGATAAACATAAGACGTATCCATGCAGATACATATTTGTTGCAAACGTCTGTTAAGTTTGTAAAATCTTTTTTAAATACCAAAAGGGACAGTAAGTGAATAGTGTGAGGAAAAAAAACTCAACCATATGGTCATGACCTTGGTTTTGATCTCTTATACTGAGCACCTAGACAAATATACATTTGTAACTCATATGACTGGTTCAGACAGACAATTAAAAATATATTTTTTGTTTCAGGTATGAAACTGCAAAAAAGTGACACTTCAAGCCTAGCCGAGTCATCCTCTGGTGACTCTGATGTCATAAACCACAATAGCAAGAATGTGTCAGCAAAACCAAAACAACCCTTTCTGTGTTTCGGGTTGATGTGTTGCATTCTTTCGGGACTTTTTTTCTCTGTGAATGCATTAATGGTCAAAATGGTGAAATCGATTGGACCGATTCAGATGCTAGGTGCTCGGTGTTGGGTGCAATTTGTCATTTTGCTTCCATTTGTTATGTATAATTGGAAAATTCGTGGAGTCGATTTTATTGGCCCAACAAAAAGCTTCAAGCTTCTGTTGCTACGAAGTTTAACAGGCTCCAGTGCTGCCATGATATTTTATCAGAGTATTGCTCGCTTGCCACTGGGAGATGCTGTTACTCTCATGTTTTCAAGTATTGTCTTTGTCCATATTTTTGCGTTTTTCTTTCTACATGAGCGTCCAACAGTCCTTGACATCTTCTTCAGTGTTGTGATATTGGTTGGAGTCGTATTTATTGCAAAACCCCCGTTTATCTTCGACTCTGCGACAGTCTATGACACAGCAAGACTCTACGGGACTTTGTTTGGAGTTTTAGCAGCTTCACTTGCAGCACTTACGTTTGTTATCGTTCGTAAGCTGGGGATTGCCACACACTGTTCCTTGAATGTTCTCTACTACTCCTTTGTTGGCTCTTTAACATCATTGATCTTTACCCCAACTGTCGAGGGGTTTAAACTGCCATGTTCATCAGAGGTCGGCTACATTTTAGCTGCTGGGTTTTCCGGATGTGCTGGTCAACTTTTTATGGCGCTGGGACTGCAATATGAAAGAGCAGGAACTTTCTCGATGCTCAAATCATTGCAGATTGTGCTCAGTTTTATATTTCAGGTTGGTGTTCACTTAAGATTTTGTTCAATATTTTATTTTGTATTTAAAACAAATTATAAAAGTAATTTTTTTAGATATGTTTTGTTTTCGTAATGGTCTATTTTAAGCAAATAGACATAGGCCTCCTTTAACCCCATAGTGCCTTGGTGTAAAATACTTCATGATGGTTGGTTAAGCTGGCTGCTAAGTTTACAGACACCTGTACCTTAATCTTACACTATATTGTTATTACTACCATGCCCCTCTTTCAAGTTTATGAATTCATGTGTATTTAGTATATTTTACCTTGAATTAATTCATCGACTTATTAGATTTTAATAAATGCAAAATAGGATTGAAGAATACACCTGTTTATCCCAGATTTTGGGAAAACGCAGGTGACCTTATAAGCAGAAAAATTATCAGATTACTTTAATGTGTTTAAAGTTGTACCGAACTCTTGCAGGGTGTTAAATATATGGAAAGCCTTGCTTGCTACAGTTACCGTTATATATCGGAAACACTGCTACAGTTACAGGCTATCCAAAAAAAACTGATTACTTGGAAGCTGGTTTCGAATGCACCACCTTTCTAGTAAAAGTGTAGTGTACTAGCTTACTGCTGACCATCCTAAGGAAGTCTTTATTCACAGGAAGTTATTTGTGAATGTTTGGTAATCAGGAAATAAAAAATGAATTTCTCATAATCAATCACACCGTTTCGAGTATAAGTTGTGAATAATCCCACCTATATCCCACCCATAGATCACCATCCTACACAATATCCCATCTACCTTGAGTCTGGCAGGAGCTTGCCTTATATTTTCAAGCATCTTTGGAATTGCGATTCGGAAAATCTACAATGAATGCTTCAAGGATTCTGAAAACTGCTTGGAAAAGAATAAAAAATAAAATTCAAAAAAATTACCGCTTGTGTATATCGTAATAAATTTTATGATCTGTTTTTTTTTTCCATGTATTGTTAATCTTAAGCACTTTTTTACATCTAAAAAATTTTAATTATAGATAATGATGTGCTTTTGCACTTTCTAACTATTATTTTCTAATCTACATTTTGTACTGTAGTTTCTTTTACTTTTTAAATTATATTGCTAAATAACTTTACAATACTTTTTTGTATCAAAGGTAATACCTACCTAGTTGATTTGATATATTTATTCCTAAAATGACAATAAAACGCAAATCGACTTATTTTTATACAGCATAAGTCAAGTAGTACCTTTTCTTCAAAAGCTGTAATGTATGTATTTTATTAAAATGTGCATTTTATTCAATATATGCGTCCCTTACACTTGTTTTAGTTCAACTGTGTTGCTATGCGTCAAAAAGAAACCGTCCTTACACGTCGTCAATAGAGTTGTTTATTGAGTTTAAGAATGAAGAGTTATCACACCGGTAACCTACTGCAGGTTACTCCGTGATTACTCAAGGAAGCATTTTCACGCGGGTAAACCCGGATTACCGTAGATATTGTAGATATCGTCGGATTACCGTAGATATTGTAAGTGTATGGTTACGATGTCCGTTTAATTTTGGTAGTAATTTAATAAATTTAGGTAATGCTTTTGTCAAAAAAATAAATACCTAGCTCATGACAATGTCGAACCTGTAGCCCTCCGGCTGAAAGGCGACGCAAAAATTCACCAAGCCATTCGCTAGGAAGATTTTTAACGTGGCCCGTTTTCTGTCCCAAAGCGTGTAACGTTTATGCCAATCGGTTAGGTCTTACAGGGATGTCCAACCTTTTATTGTAATGGGCCGCATTGTCACTTAAAATAATTAAATGGGCCGCAGAACCTATTAAATTTAAATAAAAATGGCAGGGTTCGAATTAATGGTTTTGAAATGATTTGCGAAATGCGCGGATAAGGAGCGCGCGAACAAAATTTTGGTTATGATAAACTGCCTTAAACGATCAGAAAGATATTTATTTCATAAAGCAGACAGTACCGTTATTTAGTAGTACAGTAATGATAAATTGCAATAAACGTAAATTTAAAAGGGGTGTGTCGCATCTCGCCAATCATAAATAAAGAAATCGAGGTATATTAACGCATAATGGCGATTATTGCCTTGTGATAGCAATGTTGAAGGCAAACGATGTTATATTAACGTGTTGAGAGTTTATTATTAAAAGTGCGCGAAATCAGTACCGGTAATTTATATTTTCGGGATTTTGTTAAATTTTGTTATTCGCGAACTTTAGAAAACGGTTCGCGAATAGCGATTCGCGATCCCTTAATTCCAACCCTGAACGGGTACATAAAGAAACAATTAAAAGCCATTAATTTTATCTTTGAAAAAAGGAACAAATAACACACATATAGAAAGAAACAAAAACTTATTTCTGCAATACAAAGTGAATGAGATAAGTGTTTGTTGTCGGTCTGTTTCTTTCTGCAGTTTTGGTGTTTACTGCGTCCCTAAAAGCTGACTGATACATTTGAATTAGGCAAAGATTTAAAGTTAAAATACTACTTGGAGTAAAAATGACTAGCGGGCCGCACAAAAATCTCAGGTGGGCCGCACTGCGGCCCGCGGGCCCGCAGGTTGGACATCCCTGGGTTAGGAAAATAATATGTAACACAGACTTGGACAACTAGATAATTCTAGTTTTCTAATTAGACTAATTAGAGCAAAATGCCGGTAATCTAATTCTAATCTAATCTGTGAAATGTTGTTATGCTCTAATTTTAATTCTAATCTAGTTTTCAGTTTTCCCAAAAATGCTACTTTGTCCAACGACGTTTTTGAGCAAGTGTTACAAGATATCCCTCGTGTAGGAAAAACCAGTGCCAACCCACCATCGCATTGCTTGCATCGTATAGTCATAGTAGTTATTGTTAATGAATAGTAGCCATAGTGACATAGTAGCTTAAGGGCTATAGTCAGTTACGATATACTGCAGGCTGAGGCTGGCAGCGTGGGTTCCAACTGAACCCCTTATAACTGACCGATTAATACTAAAAAAATCGAATTAAATGTCTACTTCTTAGAATGTAAGCCTACCACCTTTGGCACTATATACGTATACAAAATGTAGCGCTCATGACAAACATTTAATTTAAAATCGCGTGTAATTATGACATCCCTATTACACGCAACACAGAAGAGGGTCTTAAAAACTCACAGAACCGCAGCCCTGCCGAGAAAAGATAAATTTGCTCTCTTTACGATTTAAACCATATGGCTAGTGATTTATTTAGTCACTATATAATTAATATTCCTTTAGATGCTCTTTTAAATTAAAATATATATACCCAGCGTAGAAAATTCTAAGAAATCATAAAACATTGTAGGGGTTCAGTTGTTAGTCGTTCAGTTGTAAAGGGGTCCATAGGAAAGTGATTTAAGTGTAAGGGGTTTATTTATAGAGGTTCAGTTGTAGGGCTTCAGTTGTAAATTGGTTTAGCTGTAAAGGGGGTTCAATTGAAAGGGGTTTAGTTGTAAAGGGGTTTAGTTAAAATGGGTTCAGTTGTATAGTGGTTCAGTCAAAAAGGGTTCAGTTGAAAGTTATTCGGGTGTAATGGGCTCAGTTGTAAAGGGGTTCAGTTGAAAGGGGTTCATTTGTAGTGGCTCAGTTGTAAATGGGTTTAGCTGTAAAGGGGTTCAATTAAAAGGGGTTTAGTTGTAGGAGTTCAGTTGGAAAAGGCTCAGTTGAAAGGGGTTTAGTTGAAAGCGGTTCAGTTGTAAAAGGGTCCATTTGAAAGTGATTCAGGTGTAAGGGGTTCATTTGTAGGGTTTCAGTTGTAACTTGTAAGTGGTTTAATTGTATAGAGGTTCAATTGAAAGTGGTTCCGTTGTGAAGGGGTTTAGTTTTAAAGGGGTTTAGTTTTATTAAACGGGGTTTAGTTGTAAAGGGGTTCAGTTGTAAAGGGGGTTCAGTTGAAAGTGGTTTAGTTTTAAGGGGTTCAGTTGTAGGGGGATCAGTTAAAAGTTGTTCAGTTGTAGAGGTTCAGTTGTAACTTGTAAGTGGTTCAGTTGTGCAGGGGTGGGTTCAGTTAAACGGGGTTCCGTTTCTGTTGTAAAGTGGTATAGTTGTACAGAGGTTCAATTTTAAGGAGTTCAGTTGTAGGGGTTCAGTTGTAGGGGTTCAGTTGACTGGTGACCAGCAACGTGGCAATTGGTGATATTGGATTTCGTTTAGTGATTTTGGGAGAAGTTTTAGTGATGTTTGAGAAGGGCAAGTCAAGGTCGGAAATGAGTTTTTTAGACTGTCGCAGATTTAGAACGAAATTGAAGTAAAAACATTTGTTGAGATTTTTTTCTTCAATTTCCAAGTTTTTTGCGAATTCAGTAATTCTAATTCTAATCTAATTCGGGAAAAACTGTGTAGCTCTAATTTTAATTCTAATCTAATTTTAAAAAACTGTGCAGCTCTAATTTTAATTCTAATCTAATTTTAAAAAGCCGAAAAATTTCTAGTTGTCCAAGTCTGATGTAACATCTATATAACGTTTTAAGTTCACATCGTTTGATGTTGTTGGTGTGCCGTCCTGATTTGTCGCTGATATTAGATCGGGTAATCCCAAGGTTCTGACGTCAGAACACGCCTCTATTTATGGGTCCCATTTGGAAAAATGGGACACATATTGTTTTTGTCCGTTTTTTTTTTTCTTTTTTTTTTTTCTTTTTTTTCGTCAAACGCTTGACAGGCATGGCATGTCGCCCCGACATCTACCAGAAGGAATAATGGAATCGCAATGAGACTTTGCCATTTGTTAGACAACATGTCCTAGATGAACAGAAACCAAAATTTTGGAAGATAAAACCAGGGGAATTCCCCTGGGACGCTAAAATCTAAAACGGTAATTTTTTCAAAAAAATTAGCTTTTTTGGGCATAGCGCTTGAACGGCAGCTCCAATTTGAATCAGACTTGGTGAAATGTAAGTGAATTAGTAACCGATTGAACACTTGAAAGAAATAAAAAAATTACCTAGGGAAATACCCTAAAAAATAAGCTTTTGTTCTCAAATCATGATTGTGACAAGCACGCCATGTCGCCCCGACATCTACCAGAAGGAAAAATAGAATCGCAATCAAACATTGTAATTTGTTAGACAACATGTTCTGGATGAGCAGAAACCAATATTTTGGTTATTAAATACAGGGGATTTCCCCTGGGTCGTTAAAAACCAAAACGGTATTTTTTTTCTAAAAAAATAGTCTTTTTTGGTCATAGCGCTTAAACGGATGCTACAATTTAAATCAGATTTGGTGCAATGTAAGTGCATTTGTTACTGATTATACAATTAAAAAACATAAAAAAATTAATGAGGGAAATACCCTAAAAAATAGGATTTTGTTCTCAAATCATGATTGTGACAGGCATGCCATGTCGCCCCGACATCAACCAACAGAAGTAATGGAATCGCAATGAAAATTTGACATTTGTAAGAAAACATGGTCTAGATATGCAGAAACCAAAATTTTGGGTGATGAATCTGGGGAAATTCCCCTTAGACCTTAAAAACCAAAACGCTATTTTTTCTAAAAAAATAGCTTTTTTTTGGGCATAGGGCGTGAACGGTCGTTACAATTTAAATCAGATTTGGTGAAATGTAAGTTCATTAGTCACTGATTTAACACTTAAAAGAAAAATTAAAATTACCAAGGGAAATACCCAAAAAATAGGATATGTTCTTAAATCATGATTGTGACAAGCATGCCATGTCGCCTCGACATCTACCAAAAGGAGTAATGAAATCGCAATGAAAATTGGACATTTGTAAGACAACACGGTCTATATATGCAGAAACCAAAAATTTGGGTAATGAATCTAGGGGAATTCCCCTTAGACGTTAAAAGCCAAAACGTTTTTTTTCTAATAAATTAGATTTTGTAGCCATAGCGCTTGAACGGCTGCTCTAATTTTATTAAAATTCGGTAAAATGTTAAAACATTAGACACTCTGTTCCAATTAAAAAAAAGTAAACATTTAGGCCTACTTATAGGTTAATTTCCATGAAACGAAGATATGTTTCTGAATTGTGATTGTGACAGGCATGCCATAGCCTATCGCACCAACATCTCCAACCAGAAGTCGACAAATCAGATTAAAACTTTAAGAATTGTTACATAACATGACTTACTTATGTAAAAACAAAAACTTATCTACTTAACCCAGGGGAATTCCCTGAAACAATGAAAAACTAAATCGGACTGTTTTGGGAATTTAGCTTTCTTTCACTACAGCGCTTGAAAAGAAGCTATAATTTAAACATTTTTGTTGAAATGTTCGTAAATTTAAGACGTTTGTTCTTTATTTAACTAAACATGGAAAATAAGTTTGGTTTGTTAACTATGGGACCCATGCGTTTATGCTTGCAGAAACAAAAACTACATAATCAGTGTATAAAATA
>CH002300.1:1668214-1700538 GCA_000149265.1 Ciona savignyi
AGTTTTTGTCCGTTTTTTTTTTTTCCGAAGATTTTTTTTTTTTTTTTTCTTCTTTTTCGTCAAACGCTTGACAGGCATGGCATGTCGCCCCGACATCTACCAGAACGAAAAATAGAATCGCAATGAGACTTTGCCATTTGTTAGACAACATGGTCTAGATGAACAGAAACTAAAATTTTGGGAGATAAAACCAGGGGAATTCCCCTGGAACGTTAAAAACCAAAACGGTATTTTTTTCTAAAAAACTAGCTTTTTGGGGCATAGCGCTTAAACGGCAGCTCCAATTTGAATCAGATTTGGTAAAATGTAAGTGCATTAGTAACTGATTTAACACTTGGAAGAAATAAAAAAATTACCTAGGAAAATACCCTAAAAAATAACATTTTGTTTTCAAATCATGATTGTGACAAGCACGCAATGTCGCCCCGACATCTACCGGAAGGAAAAATGAAATCGCAATTAAACTTTGGTATTTGTTACACAACATGGTCTAGATGAACAGTAACCAAAAGTTTTGGGGATAAATCCAGGGGAATTCCCCGGGGGCGTTAAACACCAAAACGGTATTTTTTTTAAAAAAAGTAGCTTTTTTGGGCATGGCGCTTGAACGGCTGCTTCAATCTGATTCAGATTTCGTGGAATGTAAGTGCATTACCTACTAATTTAACAATTAAAACAAAATAAAAAAAATTATCTAGGAAAATACCCTAAAAAAAACATTTTGTTCTCAAATTATGATTGTGACAGGCATGGCATAACGCCCTGACATCTACCAAAGGAATAATAGAATAGTAACAAAACTTTGGTCATTTGTTAGACAACATGGTCTAAATACGCAGTAAAAAAATTGTGGGTGATAAATCTAGGGGAATTCCCCTGAGACGTTAAAATCCAAAACGGTTATTTTTCTAAAAAAATTAGCTTTTCGGGCCATAGCGTTTGAACGGCTGCTCTAATTTTGATCAGATTGAGTGGAATGCTGGATCGTTAGCCACCCTATGTCAATTAAAAGAAAGAAAACATTTACTTAGGGTAACTCCCTTAAAAACGAAGATATGTTCCTGGCTCATGATTGTGACAAGCATGCAACATTGCACTGACATCTTCAACAAGGATTCGTCAAATTGAATTAAAACTTTAAGAATTGTTAGATAACATGACCCACATATGTAAAAACAGAAACTTATGTACTAAGCCCATGTGAAATTCCCCGAAGCCATCAAAAACTAAATCGGGCTGTTTTAGGAATTTAGCTTCATTTCACTACAGCGCTTGAAAAGAAGCTTTAATTTAAAACATTTTTGGTGAAATGTTCGTAAATCTAAAACGATTGTTCTTTTTTTTTACCTACACCTGGAGAAGAAGTTTGGTTTGATAACTTTGGGACCCATGCGTTTATGCTTGCAGAAACAAAAACTACATACTCATTGTATAAGAAACAAAATGTGGTTAGGGACCCTGTAGCAGTAGCATGAATATATGGCATACAACATGTGTTTTACAAATAGTAGTGGTTAATTCTAACACGAATATTCTTTTTTTAACTACACATGGAACAGAATTTTGGTTTGATAACTATGGGACCCATGCGTTTATGCTTGCAGAAACAAAACTATGGCAGTTTGGTTAAAACTATTTAAAATATTGGATAACATGGAACTGACGTGTACATATCCCACAATAACATATATTTTTAATAAACGTTGTTAACAAGATCACATTGTTACCCCAGGGACCCATGCGTTTATACTTGCAGAAACAAACTACATACTCGGGATATAAAATACCAACTGTGATTAGGTGCCCTGCTCAGAGAAACACATAGCATACAAAATGTGTTTTACAAATAGTGGTGATGTTTAAACACGTGGATGACACTTTCTAGTTATTGTCTCGTTTTTTCCTTTTTTTTGTGTTAGTACCGAACCACTGAATTGCGTTCGTATCGGACCACTTGATACTGAATCTAACGATAATTGATACTAAATCTAACGTTATTTACCTGCAAGCTAATCAGTTGGTAAGTTTTATGTTAACCTTTCAAGCAGTGATTTACTGACGATATTTTAATTCTATTTATTTTATTTATAGAAAACCGCCATTAAAGACATTAAAATAAATTGTGCCCGTTTAAGCTGATAAAGGACAGACAATCGCTTTAAGAGACATTAACGCAACCTTATTGTTATTCTGGGCGAAGTTGCAGGTCGCCCCAAAAGAAGAATCTACATAAAATAAAAAAAAACGAAACACCAAATGACCAACTAACAGGATAGCCTCGTTGAAAACGTTAAAAGCATGTCAACCAAATCTGTTTGTGAAACTTTTATTAAGCACATTGTTGTTCCACACCACACAGTCATTCAATTATAGCGGCATCTACAAATACGGTAGCAACATTTTAAGATTGAGATAATGATGGATTCATAGCAGGTAGACGTTAAAAAGCGGACGAGACAGCACACTATGTACATGAATATTAAACAATTTTAACGGGAAGTTAGTTAGCCTTGATAACACAACTTAAAATAATTGGGAAATACGTACAAAGGTTTTTTCCTGTTAAAAAATAACTATAAAAAGCGCCTTGGCTAGGCTTCGATCTTGAACCCTATAAGACCACTTGCATTAACACCCACATGACCCCGGCGCTTAACAAGCCAGACACAGGAACGGTAACAAACCAAGCGAGGGCGATGTTTCGAACCAAAGACCAATCCACTGCCGCACGTGACCTCAACCAACCAATAGAAACGACTGATCCGACCTACGTGACAAAGAATAACTTGTGTTAAAGCATAAATAGGTATGACACTTTATAAATAATACATTTACCGATTGGCAATCGAAATAGTGGTAAATAGGTTTACACTCGGGTCAAAAATCTTGATTCATATTTTATAAGACATCACAGTCAATGTGCAAAAATTTATAGCAATTTCTCTTAGAAGTCACACTTGCTCTTATAACATGTTATTTGCAAATGAAGCAGCACACGTGAAAAGTAGACAGCAGTAAAACCTAAGAACGTGTTGTTTATTTTTTTATCCACCCAAGTTTCGAACCCATGATGGGATCTTCAATGAGAACGCTTTTGTATAGGAACCCGTATAAGTATCGGTCGCGTTAACCATTCGGCCACACAACTGTACGAACGTGTCGTTTTTCAACCTAATTTCACTGCGTCTTTGGACACGTATAAATGTGGCAATGGTTGTTAAACTTTGATTATTATAGCAGCTCACCTTGCAATGGGTCGTTGACACCGGCAAGCCAACATTCGACGCAACGAGCACGGTTACAGCTGTCATTAGCTCGATACAAAAACCCCTGTTTTAGAGTTGAGTTGTGAGATAAAGTACGACATTAAAAAACAATAACTAAATGGGCTAAGGAAAAATACGATATAAGATCGGCGGGCTATAAAAAGATACATGGTTATGGTAAAGGAAAAATACGATATAAGATCGGCGGGCTATAAAAAGATACATGGTTATGGTAAAGGAAAAATACGATATAAGATCGGCGGGCTATAAAAAGATACATGGTTATGGTTGTCTAGTGTTCTCATTTTGTCGAAAAACCAGAAATGAATAAATACAAATAGTTCGCTTTTGCAAACGACACATTGAAATGGCTTTGGCGACTGCGTGTACGCGATATTTTAACAATGCTTTTAAATATAAGAATAACGTTTACAATTTGAATGTTACCGTCGTAAATATAACGTAATAATTAATATGCTATGGCATACTGGAATAGAACAATACATTTAGTTTTACCCAGGCATTATTGGCCGTATGTACCGTAAAAAGTGCATTATTATTTGTATTTCTTTAATAAAAAGCATGAAACTCCCATTGTAGTACAACAAGCATTACCTTGATGGGGTGACTTTAGTTAGGTTTTTGCCAATGGTTTCAATAACTCGTTTCCCCATCAGCCACAACCCGATACAAATCCCGAAACCCCCGTAGATGAGCAGATACCACGGGGTGAAAGCTTTTTGGGTAACCTCACCAGACCAGAAGACGATCCAGAGAGCGATTAGGGGGCCGATTGCGTTGCTGAAATAACAAAGTGTATGATTCAATCATTGCACCTTTGTTATCGTATTTATGAATCACTGATTGCGTTGTTTTATCGTAATCATGTGTATCCCCGTGAGTGGGAAAACGCAAGGGGCGTTAACACACGAGGAATCGTCAGATCACCTCGCGCTAACCTTCGATTTACCGAAAGATAGTTCAGTATCTTAAAAACACAACCGACAAAGCTCATAGTTACGTCATACCTGACGTCATTTCCCCCATGTGCGAAGCTGGCAAAGCAAGCAGTTAGGACTTGAAGTGGTGAAAAAAACTCCCGAACCGCTGCGCCGTCGTCTCCTTCATGGTCGTCGTCCTGGGAAATAAGGGGATGAGCGTGTGAGAGGACGGAGGCAAAGTATACGCCGTTATAATCAGAATGAATAGCTCAGTGAGGCCACGTCGTGGCCCTCTTAAAACTAAAACCATTTTTCATAGCATAGTTTACTATACTAGGAAATATACATGAGCAACATGTCGTGTCATATCCGAAAGGAAGATAATGGAACGCTTTAACCTTATGCAAACAACCATAATATCTATATTTTACGGCATTTGGTTGCAATTTCGGGGATCTATTTATTTTAATTCTTGGACGGAAGTTCCTGGGTTCAAGTCACACCAAAATAGGTAAAACTTGGTTTCTTACATCGTTGCTCTCGGTGTCTGCCAGATCTTGTCTTGAGTTGCTGTCGGAGTTACTGTTTTTTCGCACGGCCTAAAAAGTTTAAACACGACTTTAGAGGATTGTATTTTGGTGGGTAGACAAATAGCTGTGGCCTAAAGCCTGTGTGGCAAGTGGCGACTTATACCGCCCACTGGTGGTAAGCATTTGCGTGAAATACGGCCGCTTGGAGTCGCGCCTCACCGTGTTTGCCACTTTCACAGCTGGTCCATTGGGCCTTTCTGGGTCCTTGGGGCCTGGTTGGGACCCTGAAACATCAGCTCGTTATTTCAAACGAAAAACTAGAGGCCAGAGGGGAAGCCCCTAAACCAGCCGCTATTCCGGAATTGTGGCTGAGACATCTGTGATGTCATCAATACAAAACCAATTGGTTTAGCTGACAGTTTAGAAGACCGAGAATTCCAAAAGTTCTTTAAACATATAAGCAGCTTAGCTGGGCGGAAACAAATTTGCGAAGCTGATAACGATGATTAATTGCTCCTAGTGTTTGCGTGCCAAAAAACATGTCAAATTGTATGTTTGGCGTTTCTAATGCCAACCAAAGTCTCGGTTCGCGGTCACGCCTTGTTTTCTTACAAAATGACAGGTATGTGATATTAATACTGCAGAGCAAAACACCAAAAAAAATTAAACAAGATTGGTTAAGCGTTTGCATGCGGAAAAAACCACAATACTGATAACAATGAACAAATAAAGAGTTTAACCAAAATGAGAGTCCAAAATTACACGCACAATGAAAGTGTGGTTTAAGGGGAGGTTAAGATTACTCAAGTAAGCTTGATAAGTTGTGTTCTGGGAAGTAGTTGCCTGAACTTGCAGTGGAACTCTTAACACTTAACAATACATAATTGTCCGAATTTCGGTGATAATCATAATTCAACAAAATGCACAAAACTTATCATGACATTTATAAATACCTCAATTTATTAACAGAAGTACAGCACCATGTGTTTAACTTTACATTTTTTGGGTAAACTAAACTCGAACGGATGTTTACTTAAGATTATTTCGAAAGTATACTAAGCTAGGACGCGATATACATAGAAAGGTTCGCCAAACATTATCTTATAAGGTTCGCATTTGTATAAGTTTAGTGCTGTAAGGAGCAGGCTTACAACCCATGTCTACTTACCTTCCGAGCAGCTGGATGAGCTATCGCTTAACAGTTGTACTCTAAATTGCCGATCTTCGGGCAGTTCTCCGACTTTTTCCATTAAATTGTCAGCGTGTGTTGACTGCGGATAATAATGTTTGCTTTTGTAAAAAAACAAAAGATTGTTTGCGGTACAATTATTTGGCAAACCCAACTATACCCCTTTGGTAATCAACACTAATCACCGTACAAACATTCCATCAAAAATAAATGTTATCGCAAAACTTAATCAAACTCAAAGGAATGTGGCCGAAAATATGCGCCAACAAACATTTTGTGCTTTTTTCACGAAAACAGAAAACGCAGTCATAAAAAATGTAATCATATAACCCTACAGTAGTTTACTTTAATATTTATTTAACTTACAGGAGGTTTACTGTTGGGCGTCTGATAACCCGAGTCGTCCAGCCGACTGTCCAATTTATCGGTCAGCTGCAATGCTTCGCTAGCTGCATCGTATTCTGCAAATCGTATTAGCAATTCAGCTTATTAGGATTTTAACGAAGTGTATTAGGCAGCTTTAAAATATTAATTCTATGCAGACATTGCTACCATACCGGCTACATTTCTAAGATGTTTTCTTATTTTAAAGAGCTGCGTCTAAAGAAAATATTTTTGTACTAATTTCGAAAATCATTCTTATTTCAGACTTATTTTTTTAACCCTTCCTGAAAAAAATCTTATCCCACTCTTTAAAAAAGTGGAATGTTACAGTAGAAGAGCAAATGCTAAGACCTATTACCGATTTGGGCGTTTTCAGCTTTCCTTCTAATCCTGGGCACAGCAAGTATCAGCACAAGCACTCCGGTGAGAAGCGCAACGCCGACGCCCATCACCACACTTGCCCACCACGGAAGTTTGTCCAACCCGATTACTGAGATAGGTTTTGTAATTAGCGGCGAAGTATGTTGCTGTATTTAATGCTTTCCGTCGCCCGCGTATGGCACATTGGTTTCATGTTGGGATTTTTAAGGGATTGGGTAGACCGATTGTTTGGGCAATTAAGGAGGAAGAGAGGAAGGTTTTATATGGAAAATTAAAATTGGAAAGAGGGAACAATGAAAACTGCACACTGCAATAAAGATTATTGGAGTTAGGGCTGGAAATCCTGGCATTATATAGAAACTTAATTTGTTTAACCCATTAAACCAGTGATTCCCAACCAAGGCTCCGAGAGCCGCATGCGGCTCCCAGCTAGCCTTCTTGCGGCTCTCATTGACCTTTGAAAATCCCCTAAAAATATTAGAATCTGATTCTAATAATAAAAAATATAATTAGTATTCTAAACTTACCCTTGCTTAGTTTAATAGCTGGGAAAAGAGTGTTAACTTTATAATTAAGATTAGAGGCAAAGAACGTAGTGAAAAGGCTGCTATTGTTACGTCACTGTTTTCTTAAAGCAGTGTGTTTTCATGATTTATGAGTTTTTTCATGTGGCTCCATACGTATTCTAAAATTTAAAATTTGGCACCGACACTAAAAAAGGTTGGAAACCACTGCATTAAACCATGTTTCAGAAACCACTGTTAAAGGCCCCCCGATATGCAAAACTAACTTCATTGCCGAAAAAGAATGCAAGTTTAAAATTACATCAATCGTTGTGAACGTTGTTATGGACGCCGATGACGTAGTTGTAAGAAAATCGATCTCGCAGTCAACAGATAAATTCAAGCAAAATTAACTTTTGAACGTCTTTTAGGATTCCGTTCTCCTATTTATTTCTAAATTGTTGTTTTCGGAAGTAACGAGTGATCGACACAAACAGGGCAAAAAATATGTTTTTTTTTCTGATTCAGAACTGAAATGGGGTGTGTGTTACGTTCCAGGTCAATAATTTTTTTTGGTAAGCTTTGAGGTACTGAAATATTTAGGGTGAGCTTGGAAAATAATAAATACAGGTGTTAAGTGGATACAGCCTGTTTTGGAGCAACAAAATTCCAATGTACCAAGGTGTCTCAAATGAGAAATCCAGGCAAGATGTTTACGAGGTAGAACCAGCCTTATAGGTTGCGCGCACAAAGGCTACTTTGCATACAAGAGCAGGGGGTGGAACAGGTCAAGCTTCTTAAAGTCCCAATTTTATTTTAAAGGCGATTGGATTGCTGTTCGTTTCCGCTTGTTTACCACCTGACTGTCTGACTTATTCTACCCATGCATAGAGACTGTTTTTTTCGAGTTTCTTGAACAGTTTGCTTTAACTGTTAAAAAACTAAAGTATAGGAAAATAAAAGTATATTTGTATATTGACTATTTTCTATATAGCATTTTTTTCTATATAGCACTGTTTGTGTCCAGCCGGAATACCAGTAATTTAATCTGGGTCGAAACCAATCGGTCAGAGGTATACTTAGACATAACGGTCTTAACGATTTCCTCCTACTCACAGGGATAAACTTGCATATCCCATTCTACCCTGTTATTTATTGGTTTTTGTCGGTAAATTTAATTATTGACTTCGACGTGACTTAACGATGTTTTAGCTCTCGTTAACAAGATGGGCGTGCTTTTTTATTTTTCATTAGGGTAATGCTTTATTTTTTTATTGCCGTTTTAAAGAAATGGAAAATAAACTATTTAAACGAGGTAGGGTTTTGAAGGTTTACTGCTTGGTCACCATCCAAGACTTTGGATATACATAGTGTAAATATTTTATCTTGTTCACCGCCGAACAACATTAACTATATCTTGTTTACCGCCGAACAACATTAACTATCGCTTAAAAATACGAAGTATCGTTAAAAACAACTTCAAAAGTAAATAAAGCAAGCTAAGCGGGCCATTGGCTCGACGATTGGATAAGATAATCTTAGTTACGGAATATGGGTATGGTATATAATACTCATGCTTGTATGTGGGTAGGATAAAGAAGTATAACACGGGTTGTTGTCAGATACCCTCGTGCTCGCCAGTCGGGTAACTCTCATGCAATAGGCATGGCGGTTGTTGTATTTACGACAGAGCCATTGTTTTTTTAGTTCAATTCATTAATCCACGTAAACAGGAAAAATATGTTATTTTTCTGATTCAAAAGAAGTGGGAACTAAAATATTTAGGGCGAGCATGGTAAACAGGGGTATCAGGTGAAAATTCCAAATATGCTTCACACTTTCCAAGAATGGTTCACACGGGGCTACTTTGCATACACGAACATCCTTCTTGTTTTTCATTCAATCCATTAGGTTCAAGCGACGTTCGCAAAGTGTTTGCCCAAGACACTTCCGACACGTAACCATATAGTTATAACCGGCCAGGCTAAAGAATTTGATTCATTGGTCGTCAACTTATACGGCCTGACGACGGCTTACTATTGACTTACATTGCTTTTCCACATATCAGTATGACGTACTACCAAAAATATGTTGACCAAGCGTTTTAACTACTTAGTGGAATGATGGGTTCTACCGAATTGATGAAACGTCTGATCATACACAACACACTGGAATAGCTTCGGCAATTCGACGGTGAATCTTGCGATTACCCGTGTATTAATGTCTCATTCATGAGGATAAACATAAATATCCTATCCTATCATAACAAGTGTATATATACTCACATGGGGCGCCAGAGTGCACTATGGAGAAAACGTTGATGCCGATTGTGATGGCATAAAAGATCGGCAATAATCGAAGTCCGTTTTTTAATGGGTTCGACTGTCAAAGATCAAAAGATCAGAACAATGTATTCATTTGAATTTAACTTATTTACTACGCAACACTAGACTTTAAGTGACCACTGGTAAAGATAAACGAGCTAAACAGCGTCCACGTCTTTAAGCAACCGTTAGTAACTTTAAACCGGTAAAAGGAACCGGTGTAACCTAACGCCACAAATATTGACCAAAATATCCCACCTTTCCAAGTATGGTGTATTTGACGAAAAGGAAAAGCAGAACCGACAATGCCCCGGACAACACTGGCGAGATAAACCAACTTGCAACTGTGGAAAACAAGCGGAATGCAATTAACACAATTCGACCTGGGATCGATCATAGTCAAATCATGCCAAGGAAAATCAATTATGATTTTTTCACTAAACGCAATGATTAAACAAACCCTAGATTAAAATTGGCGTGGCAACTAGATTACCATCCCACGTATTTTCTTTTTTACGACAATTAATAGATCAGAAGTAGAACGGCAATCGTGAAAGCATGCCTATGTGAGAAGGGCGAATAACGGATTGTTAAATTGCAAGATACGCGGCTACTTGAGTTTATTGTTTATACCAACCGATAAAACTAAAAAAAATAGCAGACCATATTACCTTGAGGACGTATATTGCTTTTATAAGTGTGTTGTACACATATATAAAACTGTCACATTTACATATGAATAAGTTAAAAATCGAACTGACCAATAAGGCCAAGTTTCGGCCAGTTGACACCGGTTGAACCCACGGCGACCAATGAGAAACCGATACACGCTCCCACAATGCTGTGCGTACCGGAAACCGGAAGTTTGAAAAGTGTTGCCACCAACTGCCAAACGGCGGAACCTGAAAATTAAATTGGAATTACTTCAGCTTGGGGTCGACGGTACATTTCTTTGCGGTATGTCGTCTTTTGCGTCTCAAAGATCAAAAACCATAAACAGTCTGAGACTCTGTCCTCTGCATATGTGAAGACCACAGTCCATATATACCGGGTGGTGGTGTGCGTTGCCACATGAACTTTTACTTTTATGGTAGTCGACACTTCAAATTAGCTGATAAAGCCGTAATGGCTATTTACTGATTCATATTTTACTGCTTTTAGTAAAACGATGTTCAACCGAATATGAAGCGAAAGCGGTGTAAGAGCAAGTTTACGAATATAACATTATCGCAAAAAAACAAAAAAATATTATTAAATAAACATGTATACTGCAGTCTGCAGACGCTGTTTTTATATTTTCAACACAAACATTTTGATTGGTAATCAAATTCCTTTTCGTTGCGTGTTTTCGGAAATCCTCAATTTTGTATAATTCAGCGATTTTGGTTCGATAATTTCGCCAACGATTTTTTTACAAAACGGAAATCGATTTTACTGATTACTTTCGCATTCAGGCGTTAGACGATAAGAAATAATTTACTAAAAAAACAACGGTTTTTCTCAAAAATATTAAAAAAAAACACGACATACACTAAAAATCTTCGTCATAAAACTATGCTTTCCCAATGAAAGGTACACAGACAATGACAACACTAACATTAAATATATTGAGTAATGTTCGGAAATTATTGAACTCTGTTAGAAAGATTATCGAGAGGCAATGCACATTCCACATGTTTTAATTAACACATAAACAGGTCGTTGGGTAATTATAATTAAGAAATAAACAATGTATTGCTTAGTTAAAATGGTAGTGCGTTGTAACTGTATTCGTATCTGTATTACGGAGCAAATGTTTCGTGAAATGGTGTTGGATTGTGCTACTTATGCAGCTTGGCGTAAGGTCTTAGCAAAATACTATTGTCACATTAAAGTCACAACATATGTTTAGTGCAATCGCGCATACAAAGTTGTTAAAGATAAAAAAAACTACAAGGCTTTGTCACATTTGGTGGGAATGATATCAAACTACAGTTCATATCTAAAAAACACTGTATATTTATTGAGTTAATACAAAATGACATGATATTCTTTAGTTTAGGGAAAATTCTATAAAATATTTATTCATTTACTTACACGTTTTGGGTTATCTGGCAATCAATTATTTATTGCCAATTATTGAGATATACAAACACTCCAGGAGCGGCAAATCTACCATTTCCAATTTACAACCTATTGTGTAACTTTGAGGATACGACCGATGTAAAAATAAGACTGACATAACACCTGGTTTGAGTACAAACTACTTTTATTGCTTCCCTCGTGATTCATCATTGGTCGAACTTTGGACTACTGCACCGTATGACTGTATTGTTTTTTTTTTCGTTGTTTAACTGAACTTACAAACGTTTGCTACTTAAGGAATATCCGATATCCTTGATAATTTTAAGTGTCAGGCTATTATGCGTCATTAGTTCCATGTGTGTAAAACCAAATTTGCTAAAAAAACATTTGTCAACGGGGAAAGAGGGTGACGATACAAACACATTCTCTCAGTTTGTGTAGAATAGCTCGAATTGTGCTTTAGTACAAAGTTTATGGGACAATCGCTGCATCATTTTGTTATTGCTATCATAGGCATATTTGATGGTGTTTATAAATAGCATCCTATATTCTGTGTCACATACAGTTTTCGCAACTATGTTTTGAGTGTGTTAGGTGTATGCTGTGTATTAACCGCACATATTTTGATGAAGATTAAATCACATTTTTTGTTTAAAAGATAATGTAATATGCTCTCGGCAGAATGTATATTTGATGAACCCGTTAAATTTTTTAAAACATTATATTTCATATTGTGTATTCCTATTTCAACCAAACCAAATATAATAAATCACTTCAGGGCGTGTGTGTGTTTAATACAAATATAAACAGTGTGGCGTAAGACTAACACGATAAAGATTTTTTCGATAATTCAACGTCATTACCCTTAATGTGTAATCCGTGTCGGGCATATTTCACTATCGGTATTGTATGTTAATTCGACGCCTTTTCTTATGTCGAAACAACATTAGATACCGCGGTTTGACCAACTCAAAGTAGTATAACGCCATACCCGTATTTCGACGAACAAAAATGTAGCATACACGTTTCGCTGTGACTTTCTCCCTTACCGAACATTGCGCTTAGCTCTCCCAACATCAGTAGCAGGACACCGTTGTTTACGTCATCGTACACTGTGACGTCAATAATACCCTTTCTTATAGTTTCACCGACTTTTGCTCCGATCAAAACTGCCCCAGCTGTTTCGAATATTGTCGCGAGAACACAGGCCTGGGGTAAAATGTGATAAATATTAGTGCTGAAGCAAAGAGGTATCTGTAAAGAAACGAATATTTTTCATTTACCGTCCAGGTAAAAGTGTGAATGATCAAAATGTGACATCCAGTAGTTTTTTTTTATTTTTGTATCTTTCATAAGCTGTATTTTTATTTCTTTGTCGCGACGAAAGCTCTTTAAAACAATTAGCAACTTATACCTGTTAACACATTTAAAGGCAGTCCGGTAATCTTAAACGTCTCTCGTTCAATTCCAATCGACAAGACACATACAAAGCTTGAACTTTGACCATATTGATCGCATGGATCGTACAGAGGTTGGTATTGCGACTTTGTATGGGTTTCGGTATGGTTGAAGCACATAGTCAAGACCAATTGGGTTCAAAGTACGGAAAACTAAACGACTTCAAATGGAAAGAACCCCGACTGAGATTGATATTTGTTTAAAACCATAGTAAACAAACTCGAAAGAGCATTCCAAACAGTGCCTAATGATTTACAGCTACCATATATGCTGTGAACACAAACTTTAGCTAAAAAATGCGGCTTTGAACTGTTAAATTTTGAAAATTATTACTCATTTAATAAACGACCCACGCGAACGGATAACATATAGCAAAAATGTCAATGTACGTCACACATGTTTAACTTTGACGTGTTTTAGAAATGCGTAAAATATTTATATTCACAAAAGCGTCATAAAATAGGAAAGGACTTGTAAACTGGTTAAAAGTAAAGCCACATCACGCTCGAGTAAATTTCAATTCAAGGCATTTTCTCATTCATGGGGGGAAACTCGACATCGAGTCATTCTTGCGAACCAGCGAAGGAAGAATAGTTTTAAAATTTGGCGGGGAAATTGTACGCGCCCTTTGCCTGAATATTAAAATCTATACCAGTTAAAATTTTACAACCTAAAAACTTACTTGTTTTAGGGTGAGTACATTTGCCCCGACCGTTGTCCCAAAACTATTGGCAACATCATTGGCACCGACAGCAAATGCCAAAACAAATGCGATAATGAACCCGACAATAAGAATCCATACAAGCGATTCGTTTGACCACGTGGCTTCTGTTGTACCTGAAAGTCGACAAATAGATAAGAAAGATTGTAATCAAGCACCAATTCGCCAAACAGACGCCCAATTGAAGTTCTTATCATATTTATAGTTTACAATAACTAAGTCATATCCGCTTTAGCCAGAGTTTTTGGCGGAAAATTTGGCTATTCCCCGCTGGCCTGTTGGTTGCAGTAATATTCAAATATAAGTCAAATATTCTTTATTGTAAAATAAAATTTAGCACGGTTTTTGGCGGGAAACGTGGCTATTTCACGTTGGCCTTTGTTGGCTGCTGTATAACTTATATATTAACCAATAATTTTACTTCTTACCTGTTAACAATCCCAGGGTTTCTGATGCCACGGTTGTCATGACTTCCAACAGTTAAACAATATGGAAACACTATATGCCTTACACTGGTTAATAACAAAGTAGATTCCTACTAAGGATAATTCCTTGATTACCACCTAGGCTTTTTATAGAAGCTAACTAGTTAGAATTGTTGCGCAAGAGCTTGTTCAGTCATCGCTGTACAGTGGCCGCTAGGCCACTAACTGTCCTACAAGTTGGTCATGCGGCGTGCACGAGCAAAAAAATGAGGTCTGGCAAGTAAAACGGAAACGGCGTTCTTTCAAAAGAACTGCTCTCGGTGTTAAGACGACCAAAGCGATATTTGTGTCCATTAGTTACGCGTAATTTTCATGGTAGATGCACTGTTGCTATCTTGATTTAACAATTAGGCCGTCAAAGTATCTAAAAAGTTCCTTTCTGGATACGTTATACTAAAGTACAGATGAAAGAAATTCACTACGATGTACCTTTGTACATAGGACATTGTACTATGTGCGTTCTAACAGCTGTGACATCTCATGAGTATGCTCGTTTCCTTATGCGAAACTGATCAACTCTGACAGACATGCCCTCGCCATGCCCCTCACACGCCTCTTAAGTGTGATTCCACATTATGACGTTACAGACACCGGTTGATGACGTAAAATATTGCTTAATCCAAGATTTGTTCATGGCAACTCAGTGTTAGGGCAAATACATTTTTTTCATTTATTATTTGTAAACTGTCTGTTCGTTATTGCACACACCCAGTTAACGCCCAAAAATCAACCAATTAAACACGCTGGTTAAAAATTAAAAATATCGCCCGTTATTAGGTATTGTGTGGCTAAGGAACGTATCTACCCAATATTTGGCCGGCTAGGATGGAAATGTAAACATTGTGTGAAACAAACATAAGCTAAGAATCGAGGTCATAGTGATTTGTTTACGACATTTCCCTCCCTCCTGCAGTTTTAAGCTGTAATAGAATACGAGTTCAAACGAGTTTAAAACTAGTTTTGTCCGGTCGCATGGTCTGTTCAACAACGCGTTCTGGGGTTTCGACACAGTGGATTTAAATTCAATCGAAAATATCAATTATTTAGAAAATAGAAACGCACTACATTAACTTTGATTAACCTAGCTGTTAAAGCGATATTGTCCGGTGTTTTTAAACCTAGCATGTATAAACATGCCTTAAATAACCTAATATTTTAGTTTAGTAGTACTCGACAATCTTAAACAGCATGTAGAGAACTACTAAGAAATCTGGCGATTGTACGTGTATGTAGTTATCATACACACAAGAATTAAAAGAGAGTATGCTGATCTGTCGTGGTGGTAAACCTAATTGCAGATTTGCCACAACTATGTTTAATTATGCTTGCCCGAAACTGGATCCAAAGCATATAGGGTCTTTATGGCTTTATAAGACGGATCACAGCGTTTGCCAAAAGCCCTAAATAATAGCAAAATTACAGATTCAAATCAACCATCTGTAAATTATCTTCGGTTTTTTTTTAAACAGCCTTAAATTGTTATGACGCAAAGGCGCACAGCGGTTAAATATGCTGTTTCGCCTTTAGCTATCGCCTACGACCATACCACGTTGAGAACACCCCATCTCGTCCGATCTGGGAAGTTAAGCAACGTCGGGCCCGGTTAGTACTTGGATGGGTGACCGCCTGGGAATACCGGGTGTTGTAGGCGTTTTACTTTTCATTTTTTAAACATTAAACGGTACTTGACAAAACACCCAGCTGAATTTAAACTGAAAATACCAGTGACTCATGGTAAAGAATGCGTCATACTATTTACCATAAAAATAAAAAAATACACAAAAATTAGGTAAATAACAAAATTTGTACAAACCAAATTTATTTCAGTGTTAAAAAAGTCACTTTATCAAAACCAAAAACATACTATTAAACATAAAAAGTAGAATATAGGCCTATATATTCAGAAATTATTGGGTAAGTATCATAGGAGGGAGTTTTCCTCCGGACGGAGGGCGGTGGGTCAGTTGCTCTTCCAAATCCATTATCTAAAATAAAACATTATATTCAATGATAAAAAGTTAGTTCATGCCCACAATCGCGGTTTAAATACGTTGTTTCGAATCTAGTAATCGCCCACGACCATACCACGTTGAAAATTTACCATCTCGTCCGATCTGGGATTAGGCAATTCGGGCCCGGTAGATAATTACAAAATTCAAATTCAAAAGGGAAATTAAAATCCGCATAGACTTAACGTGGATGACATCAAAATCAAACTTTCATATTACCGTACTAATTAATTTTGAATATATTATTTGTGACGTCACCTGGTTACGTAGTTTTCGTATTTCCCCCTTTTGCATCTCAATAATTCTGGGAGTTTCTTCTTCAAAGTTCTGACGTAGAACACTTCGTCCACCGCTGGTGTCGGATACTACGGGTAATTAATGTGTATTACTCAGGATACAGGTAAATCGCACACAATTCATTCTTTTCTTGGAAATATGTAAAATTTATATCGAAACCATGTGTCGCCCATGCTTAACCGGCCAGAAAATTCTATTTCCCGCGACCCCGTTATATGCATACGTATAAGTCAAGGCGATCACGGATTTTTAAGTTCCCCGGGCACGGGTTCTAATCTCCCCAGCATGGATTCTACCCCCAACCGGTTGTTTTAACGGCCGTTGGCTTAATCCTGTGGATTTAAATGGATTGATGCAAATTAAAGTAATATCAACACTGGTGCGCTCCAGTAGACGAGTTTATTTCGTTATAGTAAGTCTGCTTATAAGAAACAGCGTGAATTTAACTTGGTCCCTAGAAAACATTACCAACGAAATATAGTTACTTTCGGTACCTACTGTGCGAAAGATGAGCTTGGTTAGTTAGTACGTTGCCTTTCAGCTAAAGGGTTGTAGTTTCGTTAGTTAGTCAGTTGTATCCTTGGGTAAGGAACTTAACGGACACTGTCTTACCTTGGTAAAATGATGATTTCTACCAAATTAAAGGAACCTCTGAATCATACACAACACAATAGCTCCGGTAACCAGACGGTGTGTGCAAGGTGATTTGACAGTTATCGGTGTGTTAAACGCCCCTTGTGTTTTCCCATTCACGGGGATAAACATGATTATCCTTTTCTAATCGTACAGGCATCAGCACCAGCAAAAACATACGCACCGGTTGCCGCAGTCTCCAGGCGCTTGCCAGCCTTCCCAGCTTTCGACCTGTTTAAACCAAGCGCAGTTTCAAGGTCGTGGTATTGCGTTCGGGTTACCTTCAGCTCTCTTCTGAGGTCGTTGATCTCTTTTATCAGTGCCACGTTCTCCTGTGCGTTAACATCGCAAGATTTTAGCTTTGCTGTGGTGGAAAAACGCTAGAAACGGGGGTGTACGTCACAATATAACCTGCCCAGAATCGGTAAATATTGGAACTTTTGTAGTGTGTTTAAAAGGGAGAAACATTCCGATTATAAATAAAACAACAAATGCTTGTAAATACAGTGTCATTGTTGGTACATTTTTAGCAGTAGGAAAGAAAATCATAACTACTGTTTTATTATGCTCAGTCAAATGGGCATTGTATACTAACAATCTTGACCATCAGGCCAGACTTTTCATATGTCGCAGGTATAAACGAGATCACCTGATCCAATTTTAAAATTTACACGTATATTCGAAACGTGATCGTTATGAGGATACAAGCAATATACATTATATAAGCGCCACAAGTTATAGGCCTAATATATGCATAATATTGTTACAATCCACACCTGCATGATTCTGACGTTATCTGCGCGGTGAATTTCAGTGTCCTTTGTCAATTTCTTCCGCAGCGACGCCACGGAACGTTCCAGATGTTCACGTTGCCTCGCATATTCCTTCTGTATATCCTTGTCGACTCCTGTCGATTCAGCCTGCAAGGGAATCCTTTCGTAATAATTCATCACCAATAACGTCATAATATAGAAAAAATGTTCGTGACTAACGCTTTTAGCGAATAAAAGTGTTTTGGAAATAAACAAGACATAGATTAATACTGACTTCACAGGTGCGTTATCAACGATATCACTTACCACGTCATCGTGTACGTGGGTCTCGTACACAGATTTGACGCATTCCTTCAGCTTTTTGGGATCTTGTAAGAAACCAACACAATTGTGAAGGTCGGTCTTCATTCGTTTGCTAACCGCTTCGGAGTCGCGTACCTATTGTGTCGTGTAATTAGAATAACAATTAACATATTTAATAAGACATTTTGGAAAGGCACTTGTCATCAGCAAAATTAAAAAGCAACTGCCAAATTCTGATTAAAACACAATGTCCTAGTTTCGACTTAAAAGCGCAATTTCGCGACGTTCTATCGCCTACGACCATACCACGTTGAGAACACCCCATCTCGTCCGATCTGGGAAGTTAAGCAACGTCGGGCCCGGTTAGTACTTGGATGGGTGACCGCCTGGGAATACCGGGTGTTGTAGGCATTTTTACTTTCTTACCCTTTGCCGCTCGTGGTGAAGCTCTTTATCAGTCGCTCTCAATTTTTGCCTCAACTCGGCGATGTTTAATTCAAGTTGAGTGTTTTGCTTGTGGAATCGTTCCAATTCGCTTTCCATTTCCTATGGACGTATTTATAGGAATAAAGTAACTTAGCAATAAAACGCACAAGTAGCACGATGCATGATTTGTTGTTATTTAAACTGTATACATTGGCTATTGAAGTTAAAATAAAAAATGCCAAAAAGTCTAGAAAACTTACACCTTATTATACAATTTTTTTAAAAAGTATGTCAAAATTTTTAATCAATTTGGACATAGTACACAAACAAATAGAGCAGCTGACAATGAGTTGAAAGCCTTAAAACGCCATACTAAAGAAATGTTGCTTTCCTTATTTCAACCCCTAATTTACTGGGCTTAAGCTATATTACATCCATTTTTCCCATGACCACATTCAACCAGCTAGCTGCTGATTTTAATCCTACAACTTTTCAATTAGTGGTTTAATGTGCTACCAATGTGCAAACTGGTAATAGCTCTGGCAACACAATTACAAATAACAAAACAATTCCAAGATCTGAACCTACTTGTATTTGTTCTTTCATTGCTTTGATGTCATTTTCTCTCGGTTCAATCTGTTTCTTCAGCTCTTTAATCTTGTAGTCCAACACAAACTTGAACTTTTCCAATTCCTGGTTCTTCTTTTTCAGGTCGTAAATTCGTTTTTCCTAAAAATAAATAAAAGATTAATTATTAATTTTCCTGAAGGTAAAGTCAGAACCGATATAAAAAAAATTTTTTTGGAGATGTATAGGAATATTACTTTATTTTATTTTTATTTTTTGGTTTCTCATTTTATTTCTGTGTTAAGGTGTTTATAAGCATAGATGGATAGAGTAAAATGGTTAATGATCATTATCTCTTCGCGACAGTTTGCTTATTTTAAGTATATGGTAAAGATTTTGTCATAATTTTTGTTAAATTCATTACTTTAGTAAATGTCTACAACATTCACAGAACACTGTAATAGCTGTAGTAAACCGACTATGAGTACATAATAATCTGGGAAACACTTTTGTTTTCCCATTTTTGTTTTTCCATGGAGTATTCTATGACCCAATGTGCCACTGTTAAGCTACACCACCTCAATTTGGATTAGAACAAAATATGTAAAGATTGCGGCACAACTTCACAGTTTTGCGTTCATATAGAACACAGACCAATCAGTCACCTTATCCTGGATTGTTTCATCTCTTTCTTGGATTTCCTTCTTTAAACCATGGATATCTTTCTCCAGTGACTTTATCACGTTTTCTAGTTTCAACTTCTCTTGTTGCATCGTCTTGATTTCTTCATTCTTGCTGTCAATCTCTTTGTTGAGGCTGTTAAACTGAAAGTAAAGACAAATTTACACTTGTTGAAATTCGGCTCTGTAATAAATAACTTGCATGCAGCACAAACAACTTGTATGACAGCACTAATGTTTTAAATCAGGTAAATTTTTTCCACACACTAACATGTGGACAGAATTGGTGTGATTAAACGTCAGCCAAAAGATTACACGATCAAACTATCAGTTGTGACCTTAAGACACTAAGTATATGTTGTTTAATCAATAGTTTTTTTGACAACACACTGTAATAGCCTTTAACTGAATATGGTTACATGAAACAATACCGGCACGCTTCTATAGAGAAACTCCCTCAAACCTTCTTTCTCATAATTCCTGATTCGCCCTTCAGTCTCATATTGGTCTCGATCTCATCACGGAGTCTGCGCTCGTATTTGTTCTTGATATCGAGGATCTCACGATCTGCATCCTCCTCGATTTGACGCTTTGTTTCCTCGTACTCCCGTTGCTGCTGCCGAGCCTCGTCATTTGCCTTGGTGGTTGGAGGTTAATAGATATGTGAAAATAGAAAACAATAGATTCTTGTGACATGTTAGCTCTATTGTCGTATGTCGGACCTTTAGCCAAGTGGTTGAGAATTTAAACCAGGGGTAGTTTTTTTTTAATTGAGCCTAGTTTCGAACCCATGATGGGCTCGTCACCAGGACCGTTTTTGTCGGTGTATGTATCGGTCGCGTACAGGGCTAGTTGATCGATTGTGTCTTTAGGCAGAGCATTTAGTGGCGGTAGACTGAAGTCAGTGGGTAATAGGTTGAAATAATAACTGTAGTAATATCTCCATTAGGAAAGGATAGGATATTCATGTTTATCCCCATGAATGAGAAAACCAAGGGGGTTAACACACAGGCGATCGTCAGATCACCTTGCGCCCATCGTCGGGATATCAGAGCTATTTCAGTGTGTTGTATATGATAGAGACGTTTCTGCAATTTGGTAGAACTCATTAATCTGCTGGGTTCAGGCAATGTCCATAAAGTGCCTTGCCCTAAGACACAACCGACTAGCTAGCGACCAGTTTCGCACCTGCAACCTTTCGATTGAAAGGCGACGCACTTAACCGCTAGCCAAACCGGCCAGACCTTTGTATTAAACACATTACATTTATTAACATTCATTAAAAACTAGATTAATGAATGATATATATTTTATATATGAAGCACCATACTTTTTATATTAACTACGACAGAGTGTATTGTTACCTGTTCCAGCTGGGTTGTCTTCTCCTGCAGTTTTGTTTCATAATATTCAGTGAGTTCCTCCAATGCTTGCTCCTTCCCTTCATCCGCATCTTGTAGTTGTCGCTCGTAATCCTCCTGCATCCGCTGTGACTTGGCCTGCAACTCCTGGTACTTCTCGTACTCCAGCATCAGCTTCTGGTTGTTGGTCGACTCTACATGGGTTTTGAATTGGAGAGGTTGAAGTTTACATGTATTGTTCAACACTTGGGATCAAAATTGGAACCCTAACCTATAACCTCAGAAAATGGCATTATAACATGGGCATTTATCAGAAAACCGTGATCACAGTAAAATTGTAATAAGCATCCATTTATGTGTTTTTAACAATTGTGACGCTTGGCAAAGAACAGACTTAAACAGATTATTCAAAGTTACGGCAATGATTAAAACCAAATGCACTGCAAAAGCCCGAGTAACCCAACTCTAGATTAAAGAATCAAGCATCGTTTTACTATATTTAGTACACATATATTTGTTGCCCCAAATTCTTCAACAAACTACCCACCAAGGTCTTGCATATCCTTGGAGTGTTTGTCAACCACTTCAGCCAATTCCTCCTCATGTTTCGCAACTTCCTTCTCCTTTTCTGTCTTGAGAACCTGGTTCTTGGTCTTCAAGGCTTCCATTTCCTAGAACAAGACATATGTTTTGTTGTTAATCTCAACCTAAAGATACGAGTATCAATTGCCAACAAGAAAGTGTTCTTTTAATAAAATTAATACTCTAGTCTAAAGGTGCAACCATGCAAACACCAGCTGATATCAAGGCTAACAAAGCTATTTCTGTAGAACTTTATCGTTTAAATAAAAAGTGCACCTGAATAAACTTCTCGGTTAGTTCCTTAATCTTCTCATTATAATTCATATCCTTCAATCTGAGTTGGTATTCATTCTCCATCTTTAGCTCCTCCACTCTGGTCTTTAGTTCAGCCATGCTTTGGTTCTATGTGGAAAATGAGGTGGAAACGCAATTAAACTTTGTCATTTGTTAGACAACATGGTCTAGATATGCAGAATATGCAGACTTTGTGTTGTATCGCCAGCCATAAAATAATGAACATGGTAAATGTCCTTCTAAAATAGAGCAATATCAGTTGCTTTATTATACACATGTATTGGAATAATTTTGAACCAGTCTTGTTAGCAGATCTGGTAGACTATATTACAGATGGTACAGATAATTGAGGTTCGATTCAATCTAACAAAACTCATTAGGTTCAAGCACTGTGTATTGCCTAGGATATTGACAATAAACAGTTTTATTCACTTAACCCTGCATTTATTTCATCGTTGTGCTAACATTAAGCTGTTTTAGATTAGGCTGAATAGGAATTGATGCTTATGTTTATTTTCATATATTGAACAATTAAGAACATAAGAACATAAGGGCATTCGTTATATTACCTCATATCCACTGTCGGGTTACCGAAACTATTTTTAGCAAGGATTACATTGGTTGCTATAGTTTCTCTGCAATTAATAATCCACAAGGCCCAAGGACAAACTGCTAATTATTTTATCCAAGGACACCACTACCTAGCTAACGCCTGGTTTTCAATTCCACAACCTTTCCACTGACAGTCTGACATGCCAGCCTTTCCCACCTTTTCTTCCAGATCGGACTTGGTGATGAGAATCTCCTCAGCATAAGGAACCTCTCTGTCATGTTTCACTCCCCGCCCTTCTTTATCTGACACCCTCCATATCATCAGACATGCATCCTCAGACACAGTGACGAGGTACTGGTCGTCGTAAGTTATCTTCATCTGTGAGTAGAAAGTATATATTGGTATTGGTTGGAACACTTATGTTTACAAAAAAAGACAAATTGTGTATATAGGAATTTATTCATCAGAATATTGGCTAAATTATCTTCATCTGTGAGTAGAAGGTATATATTGGTATTGGTTGGAACACTTATGTTTACAAAAAAAGACAAATTGTGTATATAGGAATTTATTCATCAGAATATTGGCTAATTTACGGTCCCGCATCTAGAAATAACTAATGATAAATACATACTTAGGTAATAGAAGGATAGGATATTCATGTTTATCCCCATGAATGATAAAACCAAGGGGGTTGTTAACACATGGGTAATCGTCAGATTACTTCGCGCCCACCGTCAGGTTACTGGAGCTATTGCAGTAGTTGAGTATAATTCATATGTTTCTTCAATTTAGTAGAACCCATTAATTTGCTGGGTTCAGGCAATGTTCGTTAAGTGCATTGCCCAAGGACACAACCGACTAGCTAGCGACCAGTTTCGCACCTGAATAATATACTGAACCTCTGTCTAGATAGCTGCACCCATAATTATTGGTAGTTTACTACTATGGTGTAAAAGAAACCCCGTAACCAGTCAATATGTGTGTAAAAAAGCATCCATTATGGCCCAGTTTTCAATTATCTGCAAAAAGCTGGATTAAAGTTAAACAGCCCAATCCCCACCTTTGTAATCTGAGCGGCATGAGCTTGATGTTCCAACCACTCCCCCACATCGGTGAGCGGGAACTTGATGGAACGAAGCGCTCCGTTCGAGGTGCCGCAGAACAACATACGACCGCTGTGTGACATCACGACCTGGGTTAGTGTCACACCTCCAGAGTCAACTGTTCTCAGGATCTGGGAATTTATGGAGTTAAACAATGTTTTTTTTCAGGTTTGTTTCTAAGGATGAATTAGTATACAATATTTAAAACAAATTGCGCCATTTAATGAAATTTTTATCCTATTTTTTTTCATTTACTCAGCTCAGTTTCGAACCAATGAGGATTTTGCTAATTTTCTAATTCCCTGATTTTAAGTTTTTAATGCAATAACATTTAAATCCTATTGTACTCACCTGAGAATCAGTTATCTCCTTGATCGATTTATCAGAGCCGACGGCGTATGTGTGTTTACCACTAGGTGACACTGTAACACCAGAGTAAGCACAAGATTTGAGCACAACTTCATTGACGCGCTTTGCAGCAGCGGCAGACCACTCATACACTGCTCCATCCATCCCAGTGGATATCAACTTGTTGTCATCTGCGCTCCACGCTATCGCCCTCACCTGGTTAGTGTTGTATTAATAATTACAAATGGGTAGTTAAATTACAGTCTGTCCGGACCGATATCTAATTCGGTTAGAGTGCTAGCTTTCTAGCTTAAAGCTTGGTTGTTGAATCAAAGTTTTGGTTGTTAGATTAAAACCCACATGGTTGGGTAACATCATGGTTACACATAGGAAAAAATACTGTTATGAAAAATTTAAAATGAATTGGTTTCTCAGATTGACTGGTGTTAGTACAAAAACAAATTGCATATTATGACACAGGTTATTTTCAGATTACCTTGTATGCACAGTAAGGTTACTGGTGTTACAATGCATGTACCAACGGATACTAGAATATTTACAAATACTGATTTGATTCCTATTTCTGATCGTTGGTCATGTTGTATTAAATTTTAAACAAAGATAGAATGCCCCTATTACGCAAAAATTTTATTGGAAAATCAAGAAAACTGTGTGTCCCTTGCCCATTTATACAAAAAATTAAATTGGTTTAGTTTGAAAATTAGGCGCGTTGCTTAGTATTGTAATAGACAGAAAGGTTGGGTACCATGTTTTTTTGCTAAACAAAGTAAAAATATTTTTTTGTGATAAATGGCAAAGAATGCTTACCTTTCCATTATGACCCTTTAAATTAGAAACATTCTCGAATGTAGTGGAGGAGTAGATTTGTATAACATTTCCATGGACGGCAGCAAAAAGGTGGCCACCATTACTGAAGGCACACTGTGGGTGAAATGGTAATTATTTGCAGTTGTCAGTACAGTTGTAAAATAGCAATTAGATATGCCCACAGTCAGATATTTGAAAGTTGATTATACTTCGTTATACTTGGTTTAATGAGACAATATTTTATTTAATTGACACTTGGGATAGTACGTTATTGGCACAGACATAGTATATGTTAATTGCTCAGACAAAGGGTTGCTTTACTGCAGATATTGTAGTGTTTTTTATTAATGTAACTTTGATATTATATTTAAATTTACTAAATAAAAGGAATATTTGTCTTGCCCAAGGCCACGAGTGCAGATTTTGTGGAAATTAAATTAGGAACACAATCAATAAGCTGGTACAACCGCTCTACATCACCCCTACCCCAATCCAGCTTGACAAAAACACTCACCTCTCTGCAGCCTCTAATGGTCAGTTCTTTAAATATCCTGATGTCATCAATCAGGATATTCATTAAACGGAGTTTATCACTGAAGCCAACCAATATGTAGAGACCGGATGGGTGGAGTGCAATGCTGTACGCTTCTTCTTGGAAGACTTTGTACAGTTCCAGTGAGCTGGAAGAGTATGACATTTGTAAATTCAATGGAAAAATAGTTACTACAATTAGGAAAGAGGAAATTTGTGTATAGGCTTAGAACTAAACCACCAAGTTGAATTAGAATCACTGGAAGCAATATTTCCATCATATATAACACAATTCAATAGCTTTATTAACCTGATGGTGGATACAAGTAAACTGATGTTTGCAAATGTTATGTTTCTTGCTTTTTTAATTAACAGTGATAAACATAAAAATCATATTCTGTCCTCTCCTATATTAACATCACCATTTTTATTTTAATATAATTTAACTAACGACGGAGGGCCTAATACCACAAGGTTTTATCAAGTACCTATTATCATAAATGGATAATTAATTTGTCATTATATTGGTTCACCCAATCCTACCACTGGTATCAATTGAAGCAACTTACTTGGTCTCATAATTCCAGATCCTGACAGACTGATCCACAGAGCAGGTAGCAATAAGAGGCTTCCGGATGCAAACATCCAACCCTGTGATCCCCCGGCTGTGGAAGGAGTGGGTGAGCTGCTCAAACGATGCCTGCTCCCCTGGAATAGAAAGAGGGATCCTCATGTGTTTTCATTCTGTCCGAATCGATAGCCCCATCAGTTAGAGTGCTAGCTTTCATATAAGAGGTTGTTTGTTCGAAACCCGCAAGAGACATTCTGTTTTCAACCACCAAATACAAAGTGCATTTACGTGGGGTAAATGGGTCGACCCACTTACAGCTAGCTCTACTAGGTCAGTATTTAACCATTTATTCTGCGTTTTCGTTTTGCCCATTAATCCTCTGGATTAAATTAATGTCTCAGTGCATAGACAAAGGGCACAACATACCCGCTACCAACTAGTTTTGATCTTACTCTGGTTTAGACTGATAAGTGATGCAATAACCCACTGAGCTATTGGAGTCAGACATCATCAGTTCTTGTTTAAAAATATTATAGATGAATGGCAAAAAGGCTGTTAGACGAGGCGATGAAACCGATTAGTTTTGTTGGATTCTACACCAATCTCCATTTTGAATATAATGAATGTTATTCCAAAACATACCCAGATCTGCAGATGACAATGCGATTGAATAAAGCTGACTGCGGTCAGTGGCAGCGACCAAGGTCTCTTCACTTGGGCTCACAGTAAGCGATAATATGGTCTGGTTCTCTGCCTGAGTGGGGTCTGTGCTATGGTGGTCCGGGGGAATCTATGGGTTATGAGTGGGTCATTAATAAAAAAATTAAATAAAATAAAATTATAAACACAAAACTGTGAGCAATAGAATTTACACAATCTAACCCTGCAATATAAGACATCGCGTCAATAACAAATGTTATTGGTAATTTAAGTAAAGTTTACATTTGTTTTGTCCAGTTGCTGCCATTTTAAATACCAATGATTTTTTTAAGTCTACTGATAAAAGGTAAAAATCCTTCACCAGAAATACAAAAAGTAATTCCGGTATAAATTAAACAGGTAGCCATGTGTTTTACAAATACTTTACATAACCACAACACAATGCAGTCGGTGCAACAATGAATCCAACCTTAACAATTCTGGTTTTCCTGTAGAAATCTTTTTCGTCGGTTTTCTCGTACAAATGCACCATCCCTGCACCTGCTGCGCATGCAAACCCCTTGGAGTATGCGACCACTGATGTTATTTGGGATGAGCCTAATCCACTTCCTGTTAAGCTCATTGTATCTTCTGGGATCATGCTTACACTGGCTCTGGGTTGTAATGTGAATTACATACTTCGGAAACTACAGACAAAATGCATTGATTAGACATGTGTTCACTGTTCATGTTACGCAGCATCTAAATCAGACCAAATCAATGATATGTGCATGTAACAATACAACCATAATTTTTTACTAAATAATTATGGTCTTACATGTTCCAACACAAAACATGCTAAGTAACCAATATCTCAAAAATATAGGTGTTAAAAATGTTAGTGCCTATGTGACGACACATTGGGAACTGTAAGTGTAGGTAAAATTTAGGAACAAATATTTTTATTTATTTATGTTTTATCCAGCAAATTAGCTCTCCCACTGGTTGAAGCACATTTTCACATTCACATGGAAAAACATACATTTTCACATTCACATGGAAAAAACATACATTTTCACATTCACATGGAAAAAACATGAATATTATATATTATATTTTGAATGCACTGACCTCACACTGTTGGTATCAGCATTGGAGCCAGAAGGAAGTGCTGCATGGAACTCGGTCTTGAGCTCACCATTCTCAAACAACAATAATCTCCCAGTATCCGTCCCCACAACCACCCTCTCATCTGACACCTACGTTTATAGTAGTTAATGGATTCTGTGATCACTATGTCTTTTACCTTATCAGGTTCATATTAAAAAGTAGACCCTAATCACAGCATTTGGTTGTTTTTTGAGCAAAAAAATTTAAAATGTCCTAAAATTAAAATTAAAATTGTTTGGCTTTATTTTTTATGCTCCGACTATTTTAAAAATCAATGTATTATGTAGTGATTATGTTTTGATTTTAGTGTAGTATGTTGACAATTGCCAGTGTGAAAATGTCCCCTTCTTTTACCCATTTACGTGGATAACACTTAAATATAGGATTAAAAATGAAAGCACAATTACCCTACCCATGCATGGGAAAGGTAGTTCTGAAGATCCATCTTCTGAAAACCAAAAGGCTTCAGATTTCCTTCTGCGTATCGGAACAACTTAAAGATGTGGTTTCCAACAACACAGATCTGGGTGTTGTCTTGTGGGTTGAAGCTGACCTGTTGTGTATTCGGGGTTAGTAATGAGGCAGGCTATTAAAATGGAAACAAAGAGGTACACAACATGTGAATCAGATTGACAACAAAGAAGCTACAATAAAATTAGGACTTATTAAAAAAACAGAAACAAACATCAAAAACATAGAAAAAACACCAATTTATAGCAACATACACAGGTGGCTCTAATTACTAAAGGATCGCTTGAAGCGCTTGGATCGCTTGGAGCCATTCAATCCAGCGCTTGGAACCCTAACACTTAAAATCGATCCAAGCAATCCTGCAGTAATTAAAGGTACCGACAAACACCATTAATATATTAGTGAACCAAAACAGCATACTCATAGGCGGTAGATACAATATCTATTACAGCAACAAACACCAAATTACATGACAATAGACATCATTTACATACCAACAAACACCAATAACACAAATAGTACCTGGTAGACTGGTTGGCCAGATTGGTTTGTGGTTTTCATTGTCGCCATTATTTTCGATTTCTCCCAAGCCCAGTAAACCAACATCCATTCTGGACGACTGCCTTGCGCAATGAGGTACTTGGAATCCGGGGAAAATGCCAGGCTCACGAATTCACTGGTTTGTAATTCAGGGGCCGACAGCGTCTGGTGGTAAAAATTAGGGGGGAGGGTAAAATATTTTAAATCATGAAACAGTTGGGAAGCTCCTTTCATTGCATTGGTTAGTGAATGTAGTTGGTTGTTATAGTCATGAGTCATAACCAGACAGATTCTTGGTTTGATCTCTACCCTATCACATTCAGAGTAGTTGTGTGTCTATGAGCACTTAATGGCAATTTTTTTAATACATTTTTTTTCAAATGAGTTGTTTGTAAACAAACTTAAATATTAACAATAGAAATAAGTGTGTTGTCTGGTATGCTATTATTTTATACTTATTTATCCCAATTAATTATTCATTAAGATGATGTAACGATGATTAAAAATGTATATACAGGTATGTGTGGAAGTTTTTGGATAATGGCTGTGAAATTACCTTCCTTTTCTTCGATTGATCATGCAGCATGTCATAGATGGTGACCGTTGGCTTTTCCCCCTTCTCAGCAATTGCAACGTATCTTCGATTAGGACTCAATGCAATTGCGGTCATGCCTATATAAATGGGATATATTAAGTATAAATGGGATATATTAATATACAACCGGCAGTACAGTATTTAAGCAATATTCTGTTATATTCAATATTAGGTAAAAAGTGTGCAATCTATTCTAAAAATTGAATTTTTGATGTAATATTGCAAAGTTTGTTTTTTTTTAGTTGGATTTTTATCCCATTCCTTATTACAATAGAAAGAACTTGCCATATACCAGGCTTAATCCGATGCAATATTGAATCTAGCACTACAGCAGCTACACACTAAAGTTTTGGAAAACCAATCAATAATAATTACCTTGAGATTTATCGGAGCCAGGGATAAATCGTTGCTGCTTCTGGTCAATATTAAACCGAACCACCTGGTTTCCTGATGGAAATACGATGGTTTGTTCCTCCAGGTACCCGATGTTTCCACTTATATTTGGCCGAAGCCCGAACATGTGGTGTGACTGCGCAACAGCAATCGCCATCTTGCTTGAACTTTCCAACTTTCACAAATATTTAGATTTAACTCTATGGTATCGGTACCTGAAGATTACAAGTTTTAAGATTAATTTATTTATTTAATTGGTTATAACAACAAAACAAATACAAAGCAATACCCTAATAAATTTAAACGTTATTATTTCTGGCCAAGGTGACGGTGAAAAAACACTTAAGCATTATGCCACTGCAATCTTTGCACTATGTGTAAAGAGTTATGGTACCTTGGCGAGTGTTCAAATATTGTATAAAGAGATAAAAAAAAATTAACGTTCAGGAATCACACTGAATAAAATCGTATAATTTGACTGAAAATACCATCATGTGGCTGATTTGTTATACGTTTAGATTTTAATATTACGATAACATAAAACCGAATTTCTATACTTTATAGCTACTTAAATCAAAATTACGACTAAGAACATATTATTTTGGCAAAAATTTCATCGGTATTACGTGTTTTTCATTGATAAAATAATAAATATACACTAAAATACCGCTGAACTACAAAGCTTGCTTACACTTGCTGTTACTATAGTTACAAACAGTGGCACCATGTGGAAATTTCAAATACCTGCATTTGATACTAGGCACCTGTATAAGTTTTTTTAATTCTAAAGTAATAAATTAGAAAATACATACAAAAAATAACCTAGTTTTTTTAACACTATCAGTTTTTAACGGTTCTTAACAAAAACAAGTCAAATAGTTATGTTGTTTTAGTCCCCAAATATGTTTCCATTTAATATATTTTTGTTTATTGTGATAGCGCTAGAGCGCCGTTGCTACCACGCCAGAGAATTATTTTGGTGAAAATTTCAGGCTCGTTGTCGCTAATTTGAACAAAATGCCGACGACGATTAAGAAGAAATTATATTCCACTTCCGAGCCACAATTATGGGAGTCCACAATTGGAAGAGGTTAGAATGATGATGACTGTTATATGTATGACGTATTTCTTTATGCCAAGTGCATTTATGATAAATGAAAAAATCTCTGGGGTGCACCGTTTAAGCTTTCTAAACTGGCACATGTGCAGCTCATCTTAAAATACTTTTTTATTCTATGCTGGACAGTTTTCGATGTTATTTTATAGTTACCAAACAGAAACGTTTAACATTTTTATTTAACACCAATTAAATAAGAACAATTTATTGGGTAAATGCACATTCAAGGTACACACAAGTAAACTATGTACACCTCTAAATTTATACACCTAATCTTGGTGAAACTTTGCATATATTTCATATTTTCATTTAAGGATGTGTGGAAATGCTAAACTGATAGATTTGTAAGATATATTTGGTGTGGGGCCATTTACATTGTACAGGGGTTTAAATATAACACTGCAATGGACTCCAGTAAATCTATGGATTACCCAGCTGCATTATAATGTTTAGTTTCCACCTTCAGATATATACTTAAGTGTTCTATCCTCTACTTTCTGTAGTATTTCTGATTTCACCAATACTTTTCTTTCAGTGGACAGTGGTCAAAATGATGAACGGTTTTCAGTGTTTCCCATACAAGAGGAAGATGAACCACAACAAAGAGTAGAATCTGGAAGAAGGAAAAAGAAGAAAAAAACGCTAATCACTGCAAATGTGACAAACTGCAAATACGAATTAGGTTAATACAATTTTCTTTTTCTGTTTTATTGATGACCAGTACTAAAAATTGCATAATAACAGTGTTGTAGTGGTTAGAAAGAGGTAGTCATATACATTACATGTGAGTTGCTGGGTAAAAATGAAACGATAGGGCTGCAATAGTTTAAAATAGATAACAGGTTAAATTTTAATGGACCACTAAAACAAGAAGCGGTTACTGGTGTTTGGTTTTTCAACATAACAAAAAACACAGTGAAAACCTTACTGAGCCTGTTACTCTGCTGTAATTATATATTATTTTATGTTAGTTTTGAATACAAGACAATGTCTAATTAAAAGGCCAAGAAACTATTACCAAGTTCATAACTTTTTTCTGGTCAGTTTACCATTGTCATAATCTGGGTATTTAAAACCACAGCACTTAACTAATGGTACAACCAAAACGGCATTTTAACATCTGCCTGAGTTGGTTTGCATGCATAACCCCCCCCCACACACAGTACGAAGCAGTGTGGAAGCTGTCAACATCCATGTCCTGAAGGAGGACGCAGTTACGCTCCAAGCGGCTTATTTGTTCTGGTACGATTCGGTGGTTCCTATGGAGAAGTTCCAGGAGCTGAAGAATTAC